>RQOL01000658.1:4223835-4505559 GCA_013076295.1 Sanderia malayensis | reverse complement strand
TAATTATTCCGTATTTTATTCGCTATATCGAACGCTTCACTCCGCTCGCCTTCTAGGAGGGGAGCTATTGTAGTGTGCTCAGCAGCCTTACCAACGAGCACTTCAACTAACTAGCGAATCATAACACGCATCCTAACACTTAACCATATTTATCAACTATTATCTAAACAAACATATTCATTAGCCTTTTATAGTCAAACGCCTAACCATAACCTACTCTTAACCTTATTTGCTTAAGTATTTACGACACACCCAACCTCGCAACTTATATTTAATCAAACGCAACATTTAGTTACTCAGTTAGTAGTTAATTAATTAAGCATTCATTTTGGTATCATACACACAAGAAAGAAATTGACATCGTTTCTCTTCGAGCCTTCTGACTACAAACTTCAAAGCAACTACGAAAGCTGGGTAAGTGTCTTGTAACCTATTTCGATTAGTGATTATAGTAGCTACTCCAGCATTACTAAATTACCAAATTGGTGACCACTACGCGACCCGAAGGAACAGCTTTCGTTCTTAATTGCTTTGTATATTTACGCTGCATACGTATTATCTTAACTTGGCCGAAGCATACGAAAAAGAACAATACCGTAATAAAAACACATATACATTATTTTGCATTTTATCGATTGAGCTAATCACACACGCGGCAGTTTACAAAGTGTAAACATATAAACAATTTCACAAGTTTTTGAGACATTCGTCACCCTCAGCGGGAAACACCTTTGCAGTCAAAATAGGCCTACAATTAAATACAAAGGAAATATACCAACAAAAATATGACATCTCTTCTCCAATTGCAAATCAATCAATTAACCAAACAGGTAGAAGCTCTCACTACTCAAATCAATTCCGAATCCAATTTTCGAAGACCAAATTATTCTCAACGCTCACGATCGCCATTTCGAAACAGCTTCAGCAGACAGCGTTTCCGTTCTCCCAGTCGTCCGGACTTCATGCCACAGCCAATATGCTGGTATCATAAGAGGTTCGGTCCACAGGCCCATCGTTGCACCCACCTTGCTCATACGTTGCTGACGTAACCCCTACTGCTCCTCCACAGCCAGCTCACAGTGCACAACAACAGGGAAACGGCCAAGCCAGAGTTTAGCGGCGACAAGACCCTCTGGCACATTACACAATAGTCGTCTCTACTACGTCACCGACCGTTATTCGGGAATTAGATTTTTAGTCGATACCGGCGCATCCGTTAGTGTTATTCCATGTCGTCCTTCGGACAAGCGTAACCAGGTCACTAACCTCCAACTTCAAGCCGTTAATAACTCGTCCATTGCAACGTATGGTGAACGATCGTTAACCTTGAACCTTGGTTTGCGTCGACTCTTTCGTTGGATTTTTATTATTGCGGATATTCCCACACCTATTATTGGAGCCGATTTCCTTTCATATTTTTCGTTAAATGTTAACGTTCGTCATCGTCTATTATTCGATACAACAACTAATTTAAAAATTCAAGGCATTCCTTCATCAGAGACTTCACCTCAGCTAATGTTTGCGATTCCCGACGTTAACCAAAAATACAAGGAACTTCTTACTAAATTTAATTCAATAACAAGACCAAACTATGACGAATCAGCAGTTAAACATAATGTTACACACCACATTGAAACAAAAGGTCCTCCTGTCTTTAGCCGTCCACGCCGTCTTGCACCTGATCGATTGGCAATAGCCAAACGTGAATTCGATCACATGCTCCAACTTGGTATCATTCGGCCCTCAAATAGCAGTTGGTCCTCTCCACTTCACATGGTCCCTAAGCCAACCCCAGGAGATTGGAGACCATGTGGTGATTACCGCGCACTTAACAATGTCACAATTCCGGACCGTTACCCCATTCCACATATTCAAGATTTTACAACAATGCTACATGGAAAAACAATATTTTCAAAAATTGATCTCGTCCGCGCCTACCATCAAATCCCAGTAGAACCTGCTGATATTCCCAAAACTGCTATTACTACCCCCTTCGGGTTATTTGAGTTTGTCCGCATGCCATTTGGTCTACGTAATGCTGCACAAACATTTCAACGCTTTATTAATCAAGTTTTACATGGTCTTGACTTTGTTTACGCTTATATTGATGACTTACTAATTGCCAGCGCCTCAGAAGCAGAACACCTTCAACATATAGATCTGCTCTTCACTCGTTTATCCGAATTTGGCGTCGTAATCAACCCAGCAAAATGTGTCTTTGGTTCATCTTCACTCGAATTTCTCGGTCATCACATCTCCGTAGAAGGAATTTCTCCGCTGCCAACCAAAGTTTCTGCAATACGCGATTTTCCGGCACCTACATCACTACGTCAACTGCGCGAATTCCTAGGTTTAATCAACTTTTATCGTCGTTTTATTCCAAACTGTGCAACCATCGTTCAACCACTCACAGATCTTCTGGGCGGTAAACACACCAGAAACGCCCTTCATCTCGACGAAGCTGCACTTGCTGCATTTACAGCCATTAAATCAGCACTTTCCGATGCTACGTTACTGGTACATCCATCACCCGATGCTCCATATTGCCTCATGGTTGATGCATCTAATGTTGCCATAGGATCTGTTTTACAACAACGCATTAGCGGTTCTTGGCAGCCGATTTCATTCTTTTCAAAACGATTACAGCCCGCCGAAATCAAATATAGTACATTTGGTCGTGAACTGCTCGCCGTATATCTTTCACTTCGTCATTTCCGACATTGTCTGGAAGGTCGCAAATTTTACGTTCTCACCGACCATAAGCCATTAACGTACGCATTAGCCTCGTCTGCCGATCGTCATTCTCCTCGCGAAATCCGCCATCTTGACTTCATATCGCAATTCACCACCGACATCCGCCACATTACTGGCAAAGAAAATGTCGTTGCTGACGCTTTGTCAAGAACTGAAGTTAATTCCTTACACCTGGCATCCCCAATCGATTTCACACTGCTCTCCAAGGCACAACAAGAAGACACAGATCTACATCAATTGAACGACACATCTTCACTTCAATTAAAGGAATTTCCCATTCCTAACGCCCCTGGCACCATCCTCTGTGATACAACGACTAATACTCCGCGTCCATACGTTCCAGTCCCTTTTCGTCGTTCCATCTTCGATCACTTGCATTCTCTATCTCATCCGGGTATTCGCGCCACACAGAATCTAATCACCGCACGCTACGTTTGGCCTAACATAAACACTGACCTTCGACGTTGGACTCGTTCCTGCATTCCGTGCCAACGATCCAAAATTCAACGTCACACTGTCGCACCTATTGGCACATTTGCTACGCCAGATGCTCGATTTGATCATGTACATATCGATCTCGTAGGTCCACTTCCACCTTCGAACGGATTTCGATATCTACTCACTTGTATCGATCGATTTACACGATGGCCAGTAGCAATTCCAATCGCCGATATCACAGCTGAAACTGTCGCACGTCACTTCCTTCAACATTGGATTTCTCATTTCGGTATCCCATCCACCATTACGACCGACCGCGGCGCACAATTTGAATCTTCGCTCTTCAAAACACTCACAACACTCCTTGGCATTAAACGTATACGCACTACCTCATACCACCCATGTGCAAACGGTATGGTAGAACGATTTCATCGCCAACTCAAGTCCTCCTTGAAAGCACACCCAGATGCAAGCAAATGGTCTGAAGCATTGCCCCTCGTCCTTCTTTCAATTCGTAATACCATTAAAGCCGATCTCGATTGCACACCTTCTCAGCTCGTCTTTGGCACAACTTTACGTTTACCTGGCGAATTCTTTACTCCGTCTCGCAACCAATCAGACCTCGATCCAGCCAACTACGCTCATCGTCTTCAGCTAGTCATGCAAAAATTATCTGCAATTCCACTTCGCCAACAATCACCCTCTTCGCACATACCAACTGACCTTGCCTCCTGCACACACGTCTTTGTTCGACACGATGCTGTCCGAAAGCCTTTGCAAGCACCTTACGATGGCCCTTACAAAGTTCTTCATCGCACCGACAAGCATTTCTTACTCGACATCAAAGGCGAACCCAATACAGTCAGCATTGACCGCCTCAAAGTCGCACACCTCGACACGGCCTATCTACCTCTTACATCGCCACCACCTCTGCTTTCAGAAAACGCCCCACTTACTACCGCATCTACCGAACAACAACCACCTCCACAACAACTGCCCGCCCAGCCCTCTCTTCAGCGCACAACTCGCTCTGGCAGACACGTCCATTTTCCCGTTCGTTACGGATTTGACTCTTAAGACTGTTAAGCACGTTATTTCACTTTTATCTCATAATAGTAATTATTCCGTATTTTATTCGCTATATCGAACGCTTCACTCCGCTCGCCTTCTAGGAGGGGAGCTATTGTAGTGTGCTCAGCAGCCTTACCAACGAGCACTTCAACTAACTAGCGAATCATAACACGCATCCTAACACTTAACCATATTTATCAACTATTATCTAAACAAACATATTCATTAGCCTTTTATAGTCAAACGCCTAACCATAACCTACTCTTAACCTTATTTGCTTAAGTATTTACGACACACCCAACCTCGCAACTTATATTTAATCAAACGCAACATTTAGTTACTCAGTTAGTAGTTAATTAATTAAGCATTCATTTTGGTATCATACACACAAGAAAGAAATTGACATCGTTTCTCTTCGAGCCTTCTGACTACAAACTTCAAAGCAACTACGAAAGCTGGGTAAGTGTCTTGTAACCTATTTCGATTAGTGATTATAGTAGCTACTCCAGCATTACTAAATTACCAAATTGGTGACCACTACGCGACCCGAAGGAACAGCTTTCGTTCTTAATTGCTTTGTTGTATATTTACGCTGCATACGTATTATCTTAACTTGGCCGAAGCATACGAAAAAGAACAATACCGTAATAAAAACACATATACATTATTTTGCATTTTATCGATTGAGCTAATCACACACGCGGCAGTTTACAAAGTGTAAACATATAAACAATTTCACAAGTTTTTGAGACATTCGTCACCCTCAGCGGGAAACACCTTTGCAGTCAAAATAGGCCTACAATTAAATACAAAGGAAATATACCAACAAAAATATGACATCTCTTCTCCAATTGCAAATCAATCAATTAACCAAACAGGTAGAAGCTCTCACTACTCAAATCAATTCCGAATCCAATTTTCGAAGACCAAATTATTCTCAACGCTCACGATCGCCATTTCGAAACAGCTTCAGCAGACAGCGTTTCCGTTCTCCCAGTCGTCCGGACTTCATGCCACAGCCAATATGCTGGTATCATAAGAGGTTCGGTCCACAGGCCCATCGTTGCACCCCACCTTGCTCATACGTTGCTGACGTAACCCCTACTGCTCCTCCACAGCCAGCTCACAGTGCACAACAACAGGGAAACGGCCAAGCCAGAGTTTAGCGGCGACAAGACCCTCTGGCACATTACACAATAGTCGTCTCTACTACGTCACCGACCGTTATTCGGGAATTAGATTTTTAGTCGATACCGGCGCATCCGTTAGTGTTATTCCATGTCGTCCTTCGGACAAGCGTAACCAGGTCACTAACCTCCAACTTCAAGCCGTTAATAACTCGTCCATTGCAACGTATGGTGAACGATCGTTAACCTTGAACCTTGGTTTGCGTCGACTCTTTCGTTGGATTTTTATTATTGCGGATATTCCCACACCTATTATTGGAGCCGATTTCCTTTCATATTTTTCGTTAAATGTTAACGTTCGTCATCGTCTATTATTCGATACAACAACTAATTTAAAAATTCAAGGCATTCCTTCATCAGAGACTTCACCTCAGCTAATGTTTGCGATTCCCGACGTTAACCAAAAATACAAGGAACTTCTTACTAAATTTAATTCAATAACAAGACCAAACTATGACGAATCAGCAGTTAAACATAATGTTACACACCACATTGAAACAAAAGGTCCTCCTGTCTTTAGCCGTCCACGCCGTCTTGCACCTGATCGATTGGCAATAGCCAAACGTGAATTCGATCACATGCTCCAACTTGGTATCATTCGGCCCTCAAATAGCAGTTGGTCCTCTCCACTTCACATGGTCCCTAAGCCAACCCCAGGAGATTGGAGACCATGTGGTGATTACCGCGCACTTAACAATGTCACAATTCCGGACCGTTACCCCATTCCACATATTCAAGATTTTACAACAATGCTACATGGAAAAACAATATTTTCAAAAATTGATCTCGTCCGCGCCTACCATCAAATCCCAGTAGAACCTGCTGATATTCCCAAAACTGCTATTACTACCCCCTTCGGGTTATTTGAGTTTGTCCGCATGCCATTTGGTCTACGTAATGCTGCACAAACATTTCAACGCTTTATTAATCAAGTTTTACATGGTCTTGACTTTGTTTACGCTTATATTGATGACTTACTAATTGCCAGCGCCTCAGAAGCAGAACACCTTCAACATATAGATCTGCTCTTCACTCGTTTATCCGAATTTGGCGTCGTAATCAACCCAGCAAAATGTGTCTTTGGTTCATCTTCACTCGAATTTCTCGGTCATCACATCTCCGTAGAAGGAATTTCTCCGCTGCCAACCAAAGTTTCTGCAATACGCGATTTTCCGGCACCTACATCACTACGTCAACTGCGCGAATTCCTAGGTTTAATCAACTTTTATCGTCGTTTTATTCCAAACTGTGCAACCATCGTTCAACCACTCACAGATCTTCTGGGCGGTAAACACACCAGAAACGCCCTTCATCTCGACGAAGCTGCACTTGCTGCATTTACAGCCATTAAATCAGCACTTTCCGATGCTACGTTACTGGTACATCCATCACCCGATGCTCCATATTGCCTCATGGTTGATGCATCTAATGTTGCCATAGGATCTGTTTTACAACAACGCATTAGCGGTTCTTGGCAGCCGATTTCATTCTTTTCAAAACGATTACAGCCCGCCGAAATCAAATATAGTACATTTGGTCGTGAACTGCTCGCCGTATATCTTTCACTTCGTCATTTCCGACATTGTCTGGAAGGTCGCAAATTTTACGTTCTCACCGACCATAAGCCATTAACGTACGCATTAGCCTCGTCTGCCGATCGTCATTCTCCTCGCGAAATCCGCCATCTTGACTTCATATCGCAATTCACCACCGACATCCGCCACATTACTGGCAAAGAAAATGTCGTTGCTGACGCTTTGTCAAGAACTGAAGTTAATTCCTTACACCTGGCATCCCCAATCGATTTCACACTGCTCTCCAAGGCACAACAAGAAGACACAGATCTACATCAATTGAACGACACATCTTCAAATTCGCTATTGAAACCCGTTTGGTATTTATATATTGTTATGTAAATTTTCTTGCTTAGGGCCTAGGGCCACTTCTAGACGCCAATTTTCATCAGGCGTTGCAATACTTTTGGAACCCCAGTATAGAATGATCCTAGCTCCATCTGCACATTTTGACATAATCAGCATTTAAGTGTTTTTGCCCTCATGATGACCGATGAAAGATTGTTCTATTATTAACTTGCTAAAATATTCACTGTCAAGTCAAGTGTTATGGTAATGTGCGAGTTGCGAGTTGTTCATGCGAGTTGCGAGTTGCTTTTATTGTGCGAGTTACGAGTTGCGAGTTACACATAAAGTACGAGTTCGAGTTACGAGTTGCACTTATTTTGCGAGTTGCGAGTTGCATGGAAGTTGCGAGTTGGAAAATTGAAAGTGCGAGTTGCTCAAATTTTGCGAGTTGGCTTTTTTGTTGAAATGTTGTTGTTGTTGTTGCACACAACATCAAGATGTAAGTAGATGATTTTTATGCCGTATTTTTTTAAGTACTAGTGCGTGTTTTTCATTTTCATAACTTTAATTTCCCCCGAACAAGATTCAGATTCAAACCATGCTTATTTGTATATAAAATTTTAGCATACGACAACAAAAATAAACTCTTCTCTCAAAAGCTACCCGCTTTTTTATATGAGAAACCGCTTTATATGAAACTTGAATTTGGTGTAAAGTAGAATTGATTTTTTTGTTCTATTATTTTATTTAATAATAGAAAACAATAGAAAATTTAAGAAACTTTTACTAGTAGGGCTTGTGCTAAGTTTCTTATAAAATAACAAACGTGTACAGTACAAATAACAACAGTACTCATTTATAACTGCATACCTGCCTGCGTTTCAAATATCACAGCGAAAAACGGGCAACAGAACAACCTAACGCTTATTATCCTTTCTTAAATTTCTTTCTTAAATTAGTTAATTAGTTTCTTAAATTTTTGGGTCTCTATCACTAGGTTGTTTATAAAGCGGTTTCTTATAAAAAACATGAGGAAGCATTTGTCTTCCATCATT
Source organism: Sanderia malayensis (assembly GCA_013076295.1). Lineage (NCBI taxonomy): Eukaryota > Metazoa > Cnidaria > Scyphozoa > Semaeostomeae > Pelagiidae > Sanderia > Sanderia malayensis. Next base: position 4,497,192 of record RQOL01000658.1, on the reverse strand, counting down.
AGTGCCCGGCTATGTCGCATTAATGTTTGCAGCTAAGTTTGTAAGAAATCAATGAAACTTCTCTGCAATGAAGAAAAAGCCAAAAACTAACATACAAAAAAGCAGAATTCGCGGAACTCGCAAAAAATGGACCCAACTCGCAACTCGCAAATTTAAGTTGCAACTCGCATGTTAAATGTACCAACTCGCACTTTCCACTTGTAACTCGCAACTCGCAACTCGTAGAATAATTGCAACTCGCAACTCGTAACTCGCACTTTACCAATCCACCAAGTCAATGTCCATTTTTATCTTGATGTGCTCGTCTTGGCATAGTCTATTAACCAGGTTCTTACACTCTGACCCGAGCCGTGGACAGTCTCACGTTTTCAGTGATACTTTCATGCATCACGATATTCAAACAGAATTTAGCGACATTTACGTACCATGTTACATCCATATCATATAAAGCTAATTTGACGTTTCAGGTCATGTTAAAACGTGTTTTTATTTTGAATACCCATTGGGCTCAGAAAGAAAACAACGAGTTACTTTTCGAAAGCTATTTTTGAAAGTTCTTACTTGATTTTAATTGATATTCTATATACAATAGACGCATTTTCTTGCAAGCAGATTTTCAATTTTTTGGACCATTTGCTACAAAAGGTAGCAAATTGTTTATTAACAGTTTATTAAAATATTAGATATGAAACTTTATTGAACAATGGCATTTAAAGAAAACTTCAAACTATTTGCATGAATGAAACAAAGTTAAAAGTGGTGCGTTAAAAGTGGTTAAGAGCTACGCAAGCGTAAAGCTGATTACTAATCAAGAGTTAGAAATCTCGATTTGAAATAACGAAACGAGGCGAAGTAATAAGGAAAAAGTTTCACGAAACAACAACATTTCTGATTTGTTTTGCTTGTTTCCCAATTTGCAACAAAATGGATTTGAAATGCGATTCTGGAAGCCAGCTATTTTGGCTGTGATTATTAAAGAAGATATCATATTCCGGCTACTGGAGATAATTGATTATGAGCTATTCAACGTCAATTGTTCCCATAGTTTTATGGAGTGGAGAGGCACCATCTCATTCTGTGTCAGTTGTCACATGCACTTATGACCAGAAAAATGTCATAACAGGAACATCAGATGGACAGATTGGACTGTGGGATCTACGACATGTTCAGAATGATGGACTTAAGGTTTCATATGTAGCATATTTTATTAGCTATGTACGATACGACTTCATCTTAAAATGCAATACGAGAAGAGAACAGCTGAATTGATATGACAAAAAGATCTTTGGATTGCCTGTCTTGCCTCGCCTTTAGTGATCAACGGTTATACTATCCGTCTGTCACGATCTTTTCCCGTCTTATTATCTATTGTCAATAGCATATAAGTTAGCTAAGCATATATAGCTAATATTATCAGCTATAAGTTGACTAACGCCAATTCTCCAGTATTGCTGCTAGGCGGGCAACACAAATATGTTATGTTAGTGTCATCTTGAACTCAAATTTTCGGTCGGGCGGTCGGTCGGCATAAAATTTTCTTGATTTTTTCGAAATATTTAAAAAATGGGCCTAAATTTGAAAAATCTTCCAATCGAAGGAATTTTAAAACTAGGCCTACACCTGATTCGAAGTTCAGATAGCCATTTTTATTTTGGAAGCATGCACGAAGTTACACAAAAGTTACACGTATTATAAAACTTTTCAATTCAGACAGCGAAACATTTTTTTTTTATATTTCGTGTTCACACATCATCTGAAAAGGATGTCATTTTAAATGACGCCCGACCCAAAAATCCGGATTTTTTTGTTTAGAATTATGGTCGGTCGGGTGACACTAACATAACATATTTGTGTTGCCCGCCCTATCTATTTCAGATTATTCCAAGAAATTTGATATTTGCACATGGAGATGCAATCCTCGATATTGTTTGTGCACTTGATGCAAGCTTTGATCGTCCAAATATAATCAGTCTTGCAGCCAATGGGTAAGATGATCATTCAATATACAGTGATTTGACCCTTTTGAGTTACAGTATGAGACTGCATGTATTGGGAACCCTGGCTGGAATTGGAAATTTTTAACAACACAGATCTGTGCCAAGGACTCAAAATTTTATGCTAGTATATCATTTGCACATCTTTGCTATTTAAAGAACTTGCATCAAAATTAAAAAAAAAACTACATCAGTAGGCAACAAAGTTCGGATTTCTGTACCCCACAGATCTGTGTCTTGATTTTCAATTGAACTGGAACTGAAGCAAAATTCTACGGGTTATGAAAGCGTAGTTGTTTCCATTGCTTAACATTAACATGCTTACCATTATTCACATTAAATCCTAGAGAGATTTGTCTGTGGGACATTGAAGATGGTCTTTGTTTGCAAATGAAAGTTATTCCAGGCAATCACAAGAAGCTTCATGTAAGACAACAAAATGAAAATCAAATATCTGAGCCAATTCTCTCACCATTAAAGACTTATTGCCATGTTTGCTATGCATTTAGTTTGAATATTGTCATAGGTAAAGCAATATTAATTTGATTTTGTGATTTATTAACAGTCAGTGCAAGTAACCAAAGGATCAGTGAGAGAGTGGAGAATTCTGTTATATGGCCTCTATTCAGATATTTATGTCCTTGATACATCAAGTCTTGAGGTATATGATCATTTTATGTTATTTTCTATTCATCAACCATTGAAGCCTTAAAACCCAAAAAGCTGCCTGGATTCTGTTTTGTTTTCTTAACAACGTATCAAGTACATATGAAATATTACTAATGTACTTTTTTGACTAAGTTGATTGTTTTGTGGATAATCATAGGTCCTTTATACACTAAAATCAAAGTTGTCTCCTGACTGGATAACATGCTTATGTACGCTACGTCAAGCAAGATATCAAGGTTAGTATATTTACTGCATTATTTTCACTTTCAGTTGAAGTTATATCAATTCAGGTATATGATTTGAATCTTTTGGAGTTGTGACTAAACATCCAGTTGAAGGAAATCAAATTTGAGCTTCCCATTTTTCTATTGATATAAAACATGATAATGAAATGACCCAGGCTGCTTCATTGTTTACTGGCTTGCACTTTATTGTGTGCTGATTGGCTCTTTTTTACTGTGATTGACGGAACCAATCTTCTTCGCCTTCCAGCAGAGGAGAAACTAGTTGCATTGACAGAATCTAACTGCTTGAAAGTTTGGAAGCTAAAATCCAGCTATGAAAGAAGGGTAACAATCTTTCCAGATGAAATATGTATTAAGCAGATGTTTCACATCTCGTTGCTTATTTGTATTATTAATTGCTTTCTATTAGCTGTCATTTCCTTTTATGTAAGCTTTTATGTGTCTTTATTTTTGTATAGAACCCTGAAGTTGTATTTGAGCAAGAATCAAAGGTACTAGATTGCTGCAAAGCAAAATTCATGTGCTGCAATCCATTCACACAGCGCACGATTCTTGTTATAAGCTCCAAAGCTTGGCAGGTAAAGTCAACTCATTAAAATCTTCATTCGTACCTCTGCCTTTACATTGTAAAACACACTTTGTACAAATCTTCTGCAACACAACTCTTCACCAGTCAATGGGGTGTTTATTAACCTATCTTCAGTATACCAATCTATATTTATGTGTTAAGTGTTGTCATTGCCGACATGCAATGCTTGATGCATAAAGAATAGAGTGTTACTAATAGAAGCACATGTCAATAGTACATGTTTGCTGTTACTCCCTTACTCTGAATTTCATGTCCACACACTCATCAGACAGAGTATAACAAACATACTATATCAATCTATAACCATATATTGTGGCTTTAATTTAAGTATTATCTTCTTCAATTGTATTTCCAGATCTTCGACTCCAGTGACTACAGTTTTATTGCTTCGATTCCTTCGCCGTACAAGCAAGCTTTGATTGGAGGTGATTTCGTAGCTGCCAATCGTGTTATCATTTGGGACAAGGTACTTTCTTGTATATGCTTCGAAAATCACATCAGAGATTGTCAGATTTCCACAAGAATACACACATTTTTTTATAAGGAACCTAGCTCAGGGCCTAGTTCTTGGACATTAGTGGTGGCCATTTAGTGGACAATAATTAGCACAGACGCAAGAAAAGCATTCAAATTCAACGTTTTGCTATAAACTTGTGAAAAGATAACAGGTTAAAACATGAAGAAGCTTCATATAATGTAAAGGTACTGAAAATCAATGGAACTGGCTTCCTAATTTAGTGATTTGGCCTTTAGTAGTAAAAGTTCCTTAAGTTTTTTGACCTTCTACATGTAGGTTCCTTATAAACCGGTTCCTTATAAAAAAAAGCGTGTAAGGGCATTTCCCAGACCTTGCTTATAAAACAATAAGATTTTAACTTGAGCCAAATTCTCCGAGATTTCCAAACAGCTTATTGTTTGCGAACGATTAATTTCGAATCGAAATCATTTTTATTCCTTCTAGACTGGCACTGCTTATTTATATCGGCTGCCTTCAAGGTATTTATTAATTCATACTGAAGCTCTCACTTAAACTATGTTTGTCAAAAGCCTCGTTTTACACGCAAACAATTATTTGTTGATTGTATATCCTAATTTTGTACCCTTTATTTAAAAATCTTACGATTTCAACATCATTTGCAATATCTTCAAAGGTATCTAACTGGTTCTGAAGGGGTTGGCAAATCGGGTTCTTCGGACAAGACAAATGCTCCAGTACTGACAAGTTTGTTTGAAACGAAAAATCTACGGGTATGATGATAAATAATTTTTCATTCACCCACATTGTGTGCATTTATTTCACTTCTTTCTCACGTGTTCTTGTAATTTACATCATTTTTATCTGCATGGGTAATGTCCATCAGTGAATATTCTAAGTAAGGCCGTAATATTGTAGAACCCCTGAGATATGTTATCTTGTACTGCTCAACAATAAAGAGAACGGGTAATCCTAGGGGTGAATGAATTACTTTATGTTCTTACAGGTGAATTTCGGTGCACCAATGTATTTTTCATATGGCAGACGGGGCCCGTTTTACAAGTTGTTATTTCAAGGAACCTCAAGGGGATGGTAAGTTGAGCATTTTGTATCTAGCCTCCTTATCACAGAACAGGTTCTGTATATCGATTTATTCGTACTTTCAGCGCAGTTGCAACATTGATTGATCGATTACATTTTTGCTCAAATTCCCTAATGCATCAAGCTTTTCTCTGGTCAATCCTCTAAACCATTGTCGATAGAAAGAAAACCATAGTTATTGACAATGTCTAAGCATAGTCAAATAGAAATATTAAATAGTATTTCTATTGACAATGTCTAAGCCAGTGATTCTCCAGTACTTCAGATTTAGGCCCCGTTTACACGAGAGAAAAAGATACGGACCCAAAAGGTCCGTGCCTTTTGGGTACGATATGGGAACGATTGTATTGCGTTTACACGGGAACGGACTCAAAAAGCTGTTGAGTTTACACGAGAACGGATCCAATTGTTGAGCATGCGCAGTTGTTCAAGTTAAGGCGTGTTTTGTTGTTGTTAGTTACTTGTAATTGCGCCAAAACACTCTCAGAAAATGGCGAACACGAATTTCCTTCCTTCACCTGCCCCAGTTGTTTGGTTCAACATGAACTTCAATCGCTGTCGATGTTGTTCGCAAACTAAACTTACCACACACAACAAAGAAGCTATATTGGAAAACATCAGAGACAAAATTGATATTACTTGCTTTTCAATAGGCCCAGACATTTGTACTGCTTATATTTTGGACTTCCCGCGATAACACAACCTCAGTTGCAACAGCCTCAGTTCAGTGCCGTGCCTGTTCTGGTTCCGTTCCAAGCGTTTACACGACACCGATACGGGAACGGACCCAAATGGATCCGCTTTTCTAGCGTGCCCAAAAAGATCCCGTTCCCAAAGAGGAACGGATCCATGCGTACCCGTGTAAACGAAACACCTATCGTAACCTTTTTTGGAACGGATCCACTCGGATCCGTTCCCGTGTAAACGGGGCCTTATTTAACTCGAAATATTACCAATCCCAACAATTTTCGTATTCTCGTGGACACTTGAATTGACTTGAATATCAACCAAACAATTGAGTAATGCATTTTTTCTTTCCCGAAGTCTCCATGTCTGGAAAGTTCCTGATAGTGAAAGTGCCGACCAGACATTGTGTAAAGAACTCGTATCGGCTTCTGACCTTGCAAATTCAGGTTTCATTTTTTCTAATAAAAATGTTAAGCACTAATTTTAGACATGGCTAAAACTGTGTTTTCTTAAACAGTAGGGGTTTGATCGAGATTTCCATATTGTTTACCAAAGTATATGCACACTTTCTATGTTTAATTCTAGAAGCAACGGTTCTAAATGAAGGTATTCGCATGACCATAATGACAGACGAACGATTAATGATGAGAGGTTGGTGTACATCATCTTTCTGAATTTCCTTCTTTTTCCTTATGCTTACTGCATTGCCTAACCTCAACGTGGTATTTTTATAATCATTGCAAGTGTCTCTCCACCTTCCAGTTATTCCACACATTGCATTCATGAGCTTGTCTGAATTATGGAAAGAAACAAAACCGAAAGGATTAATCGAAGAAATTGTAAGAATCATACTTCAGTTATCTTCATGCGGTATGCAAAGAATCTTGTTGCAACGTCGCAATGCAGAAATACAATAGATATTGTCCAGCCTTTAAGATTGAATTGTTACTAGAACGGGGCATTTTGTTGATGCAGGCTTCCTCTTGAATACTTATCATTTTTTTTTCGTTTCAATCGATGACATGACTTTACGGTATCCGACCCCTTATTAAGTATTCTTAAGACGTCTGACATGTTCTACCTACAGTATGCTGTGAATTTTGCTACAGTAAATGCGGATATATTTATTACATTCGTTATCGTGTGAATAATCATTGACTATGTGTTGAATGGCAGGTTGAGGATGAGAAAGTAGTAGCAGTCACATCAAGTTTGTACCTTCCGTCGCAAGGTTTGATTGTCTGTGGCCAAAAAAATGGCACAATTGTCATCATCAACGCAATCAAAGCAGCCATCACCCAGCTTCTCAAGGCGAATAACGTCACCAAAACAAGTAATGAACTGGTTGATTCCTTTTAATTCCATCGCATTTGCCGTGATATTCGCTTGTGGTAGCCGTGTGAATCTATTAACAATTTTAATTTCTTTGCATTGTTGTTGTACAGATTGCATGCCTCTCAATGTTTTAAAAGGACATTCTGCAAAGGTTACTTGTCTCTTGTATCCGAATGAAGAGAATCCTCGTTACGATATCTGCAACCTCGTTTCGGGCAGCTCTGATTTCACAGTTCGCTTGTGGGATTTATTCAATGGAACTTTGCTGCATACTTTCAATTCTCACGGAGGTGAAGTCGTCAGATTACTGGTTACACCACCAAATTGTACGGTAAGAAGACACAAATTCAAACTGCCCCACATATGAGTATTTACAATCTAAATCACAGTGGAGTGTTTGTTACGAGGCTCCAACTACTGACTACTGTTCCACAAATATTCCAGAGCTTTCCGCCATTCAACCATCTTTGGTATCGTCTTATGTCATCACACAGATGATGAAGTTTTTTTCATGTTTGCATAGGAGTATCCTCCGTGTTGTATAATTGCAATGTTGTATAATTATAATTGCAATGTATAATTGCAATGCAATAACAATAAATTTCTGAGAACTGCCGAAATTTCCAACTTGAGAACTTTTTCCTTTCGAATCATTATGAAAAACTACGATTCTAGTGTATCATATTAAAGTTATTGTTATTTAATTTAGGCCCGTTTTCTATCGTGCATTTGTTCTGTGGCGCAAGATCATTCTGTGGCGATACTCGGCGTACGAGAAAGAAAGACACTTTTACTAGCCAGTCGGCATACATTCCCCGTCGAGACGATAAGATGGCGTGCGAAAGACGACTTCATGGTAGTCGGTTGTGCAGATGGCACTGTCTACGTCTGGCAAATGGAAACAGGTTATTATCTTTCCGCCTTTTATCACATCCCCTAACTAGTCCACTTTACTTGGTACTGAACAATAAACAATTAGAAGTGGTGAGCTCTTTACGGGCTGGTATAACCTGTTGGCTACAGTAATAACCCAAGAAGTCTTATGATGGAACAAGAAACGCGGTTATAAGAAACCTACTACGGTATTGAACCCAATATAACGAGATACTTAAATAGAACGATAAATTAAAGAAGACATATATTCGCTATTCCCTGTACTATAGCCTAGGTATAGCGAGTACATGCTACTCTTGCTAAGATATATCGCTATACATGCTTTTCTGCTATATCATGTGTAGCATTATAGCATCTTATATTGTATACGTATACGTTAAGTACAGACTAACTTGTAGAGTATTATCCCTAGTGCAATGAAACGGCGATGTAATACATTTGAGCAAAACAACAATACTTGAGTATATCGAGTCAAGAGCTCAACGTAATGAGGGGCTATTGAGATTGTATTTGATCATGGCTGTCGTTTTTGCAGGTCATTTAGATCGTTGTGTGGCTGGTTCGGTTGCTTACGATATTTTGGAATCGTGTTACGAGGAAACCTCGTCACCTTCGGCCGCCGTAAGAGAGTATCGACACAAGTTTCGCTTGAACACGTTGTCTATGGTAACACAACAGCTGCCAATTGATATTCAAACGCCGGCCATTGTGAAGAAGATGAAAAAGAAGATCACCAATATTCAACAACATGTCAGTGCAATGCACAAGAGTCCGTCTGCTCAAGTGTCAGGTTTGTTTGCTTATCACGACATCTCTTCGCTGGCTGATTATTGTATAGTACAGTACAGTGCAGTATAGTATAACACTTTTGGGCCTATGTAAGACTGTTTATTGCAAGCTTTCTCGCTCTGTTTCTAGACTATCCACGTCAAGTTGCCGCCACTGAGCAATTACCGCCTATACGAGTTTGCTCATTGCGCGCAAACCAAAACGATTCCGACATCCATGTGTTGTTGCTCGATTCCGAGGCCTTAATTTGCCAGCTGCTTCTAGAGGAGGCTAACGTTGCTGCCACAGAGGGCAAACCAGTAAATCCGAAACGCCATCCGAACAACAAGGCACAACAACTATTGGGTTTAACTGACAACAAAAAGAAAGCATTATCATTGGGAATGCAAATGAATAAGGAGATATCACACGAGATAGCACAATTGTTGTTGTCTTGCATCCATGGTTGGGGTATCGACCCATCTCTTGATACAACGTGTATTGAGAAGCTAGGAATGATGAAACCGAGGCTGCCTGTCTCGTTTGGGTTGCTAACACGTGGTAAATTATCGCTGATGTTTCCTGGATGGAAGATCGATGCACAGGAAGATTTGCCTTCGCCAGATAATGATGGACAACTTCCCAAGGTAAAACTCGATTAACACACGGTGCTAAATAATAACATGAAGTGAACTATCTTTGGTAACCGGAGCAAGATTTGAATTTATCTTTGGTGAAACGCAATTATTTCTTTATATGGAGTGGTAGATATTGATACATCTCAGGTTAATGCCATAGTTGACAAAAATTTGATCTATATTGATGCCAAGAAAACTAAAAACTCTGCCCCATGAATGTATGTAAGCATATGCTAGAGGCGTATGCTTACAGACATCTGTAAGCATACGCCTATAGTCTTTTTTAGTTCACAAGTTATTTTTGGTGAATTTCCAGGTAATCGCATCCCATGAGAGTTCGCTTGAACCACAGAAGCTCATTTTCAATTCTCACTGGCAATTATCATCATCATTAACAACACAGCATCTTGTCAGCATTGTATCAATAACAAACACACTGATGAGCATGAATTATGTCAGTTTTATAAACAAAAGTGAAGCAGGTAATTAATTAAATTCTTAAATTAAATATTATGTAATTTCAAATTTTATTTTTTCATTTAGTGAAATATAGGAATGTTGCATAAATATTGCATAAATATCGTAACACAATGTTGCCCCATTTAAAATCGAACCAGTTGTCTTTTTCACCCAAACTTCAAACTTGCTTGACTCTGTGAAAAGCATTTGTGATTAAAATGTTCTGGAGGCAGTGCACGAGAAACATCTCATTGACAAGCGTTACTATCTTTTCTTCGTTGTCCCCATGCCTTGGTAAAACCGATGAACAGCTTAGAACCAGGGTTTAAACGAAGATTTATTCAATTTTTTCTCTCAGATGAATATGGTGAAGGTGATTTCCATGAATTCGCTCAGTTCAGTCAAAATCGTGCCGAAGAGAAAGCGGGTTGGAGTTTGGTGGCCGCACTTCATTGCTGTCTATTGCCTGAAATGATGCGGGGGTTGATGTACAGACCGCCACTGTTGCATATTTTGGCAAGAAGATGGCAAGATAGATGTCTTGAGGTAGCATCCATTCTGTGTTGTTTAACGTGAAGTGGCCACCGATGTAACTTATTTTGCCTTAACTTAGATGCAGTTAAGGCAAAATAAGCTCTATCCAATCAATATCCATATCCAAAGCTTAGCAACAACCAGCTTTGCATTGACAACTAATAACTTCTGATTTCATCTGTATTCGTATATGAGCTACTGGTGTCATCGATGCAACTTCATACATGTATCAATGGTCAGTGTGTTTCATTGACTACGGTAATCTTACCTCGAATTTCTTTGCAGATAAGGGAAGCAGCACAGGCAATTCTGTTGGCTGAGTTACGAAGAGTTGGAACAAAAGGACGAAAACAATTGATAGATGCATGGTCACCACATCTTCCACAGGATGTTGACAGTACTGATTTTGGATATGAAGATTTGGAGCAATACATGAACAATGAAGAAGGTAAATCCTTTGGCAACATTCTTCCTTTTCATATCCACGGATTCACTCTCACTACCTTGTCTCGGTCCATTTTACCGTAACAAGCCCCCATGTTTCAAGCATCGAGTTTTAAATAACGCCCCTCCCCCGGGGGGAGGCTTATGACCTAGTGTATACTTGTTATCTTTTAGAGAAACCTGTTGTATTAACTGTTGACGAAGATCGCACAGAGCTTTCGACACTGACGAGCAAAAAGATGGTTTCAAGTGATATAAAATTACGTCATGCGACTGCTATTGTCATGCTGGGAGTTATTGGAGCTGAGTTTCAGAAAGAGGTCGACCCTCTATTGATTCCCAAAGATAAAAGAGGAAACCCAGGTACAGTTTTCCCCTGGATTACTCATGTTTTTCTTCCAGCTCTAACTGGCTGTTAAAGGATGCAATGTAATGAAACGTGATAGATAAAGTTTTTCCTGTTTATCTTTCCAGTTAGTGAAAGTGCGATGGATATGACGACAGTTCGAAACACTGCGAAGGCGCTGACGTCATTGCTACTTCAAAGATCTACATCAAAAGCCCCAGCATACAGTGCAATACGAAGGGCTGCGATTGATTTGATTGGTAGAGGCTTTGCATTATGGGAGCCTCATATTGACGTCTCGCATGTGTTGATTGGCTTGTTGGATTTAAGTTCGAACACCGAATTGAAAAATATTCAAAATTCAGAAACGGAAATCGGACAGACCATTCTGTCAGCTCCCGCGGATTTGCATCGTTCTGCGAGACACGCGCTTTCGTTGATTGCAACCGCAAGGCCGGCCGCTTACATCACAACATTGGCGAAAGAGGCAAGTTTTAGCTTCGAGCAACCACCCAGATTTAACCTTATTTTCATTAATAACAACCATTATACTTTCAGTTCTTTCTAATCCAACCCATCCAATAGTTTTATTACAGTTACTACAGTTTTCAATATAGCCTCTTTTTCATTTTAGGTTGCCCGTCACGTGTCATCTACGTCATCGATGTCATTCAATCAGACATCTCCCGCGGCTATTGCAGTTTATTCGCACGTTCGTTACCAGCCCACGGCTGCCGTCCCAGATACACAAAACTCAATCATATTCCATTCTGCAAAAGCTGAAATTTTGCGAACCATCGAATTAATGATCGACAAAAGTCAACAGGAGGTTGTTCATCTTATAGTCGAGGTAAACAAAATGTTATTATTGGCAAATTTTGGTCATTTTTAGGCTTTGGTGCGTTAAAACCACAGTGGAACTTGGCGGGATTAAAAGTCTCGAACTAGAAATATGTTTGAAACATCAGAAAGGGCATTCAAATTTGCCAAGTCGACATGCAAGTCGACATGAGTTGTCGACTTGCATGTAAAAAATTTGATAACTGAATGAACGAAAGTATGCTGTTACCTTTCAGGTAGTTGATATAGTTGTACACTGTCTTGATCATAAAATTGTCAAAGATAAAGGTTTGGGTGAAGTTTTTCCAGCAATATGCAGGTGAGAATCTGAAATCGCTTGATTCGACAAAAATTTTATTAGTGCCTCCCCCCCTTGTTGAACAAGATACAGTGGAACCGATTCAATAGTGAATTCCCTGGAGGAAGATGAAGAAAATTCCAGGCGTATTGTTTTCTAAATACCATACTGAGGTTGGGAGCATGGTGCGGTGCGCCATTTTCATGCAGGCAAATTTTACTCGAGTCTTTAAAATAACATGTTCGGTTTATCAAATAAAATGCCACTCTTTTGCTGTTTAATTTTTAATGCGAGTTTCAGGTTTCGGAAGGTTTCAGGTTTATTAACTGTCTACTGCGTACAGCCAAACAATAAGTATTAACATGCAAGAGTTATCGTAAAGGCTAACCTTGTTCCACGACTTTCAAACTCTTGACAACGTGAAGTTTCCCAATTTCAACATTCGGCTTTTTCAGCGTCTGTGTTCAAATTACGCCAAAAATAATCCAAAAATCCACGCACATTTCATAACCAATACTTCTCTGGGTAATCTTAGCCAATATTCAATTAGTTTATCATGGCCATGTTTTGTGAAAATCTGCTTCGTTTAGTCCAACTTCATAAATGAAGCAAATGCGATGCATGAATGAAAATCAAAGCCATGCCACATCTGCAATTTGATTGGCTATAACTAAACTTGCAAGCGTGTATATTTCACCTCAAGGGAACTCGTTCCAATCAATATCAGTCATATGGAAGAACAAAAAACAATACAAAGTACAATGGAATTTCCATATAGCGAACTTTACGGTCGCACGAAACTGAACTTTGGTCCCGTCAACTTCAAATTTTATTTTGTATTATTTATAGAAGTATTTACCCTGGGTACCAGAGCCTCAATCGAAAAACGGAAACAAAAAAGGGGAAGGGGGAGGAGAAAAAAGGGAAAAGAAAAAAGAAAGGGAGGAAAGGGAAAAGAAAGAGTTCCGTTTTTCGATTGAGGCTCTGGTACCCAGGGTAAGAAGCATTTTTCAAAACCCCGATATAACGAACCTTAAAGACACTAGATGCGTATAAACCACTTGGTTATAAGATCATTTGAATTCCTTAATTTCAGATTCAACATGGTGTCGTATTGCAGCAATACGCGTCGTTTGGCAGTTGGATCTCGTTTAGGCCATATCGCACTTTATGACCTTCGTTCGTCAAGATGCCAGTTGATTCCTGCGCATTCGTCGTCCGTTACTGCGTTGGCTTTTTCGCAAGAAGGGAAAATACTGGCCTCGTTTTCATATGATGACGCAAAAATCAGTTTCTGGCAGGTCAGTGGTTATGTAAAAATGAACCTCGATACCAGTAGGAATAAGAAATATGCTCTAGTTATTGAGAGTTAAATTTAAAGGAAACAAGGATGAATTCAAAATAAAGACGGTTGTGACCTCGATTTGACAACTGCGAACAAGTGAATTTAAACAAAGAAACATTGTATTCTTAACTTTAACTCAAGCTGCCAATTCGTTTTCGTTTCAGACCAGTTCAAGCCTTCTTGGCATGCTCAGTTCAACAGTGAAATGCATTCACTCTTATCCGACGAAAGATTTGAAAAAGTGCAGCCCGGCATCAATTAAACAAATCAGGCTTGTTTGGATCGGCCATAGAAACATCGTCATCTTAACAGGCGATAACAGACAATTCAAATATTCAGTATAAAAAATATATAAATGATATTTATATTTATAATTTTTGTTATAACTTGATTTTTAACTGAATTTTCAAGAAATCAAAAATAAAGCATCTTGAAACATAAGAGTAATTAGAAAAAGCTGTTAGCTGGTTGTGTTCTAGTAAAGGTGTGAAACGTAAACATTTTTAATCTTCTATGCTAGGATTTCACACTCAATACGGAATAGCACTATGATTTTCTTGAATTTAATTCCTCTGCGGAGGACTACTTTGGAATTCAGAATGAAATAACTCTTAAATTGTTGTTTTGAGTTGTATTACAAGGCAGTATTAAAAGCAATGAATATAGCTATGAAAGAAGTACTTAGCTTGAGAATGATTTCTTTATTTCTGTAACGATGCAATCGTTTAGTAGTTCGCTTCCAGTTTTCAGTCGAAATTCGTCTATCGTTGAAGAGTGCTTCAAATGCAACAAACAATCATCTTTGTTTACAATTGTACCAGCAGCAATTGCCTCATTTCCTTCAAAACGAGAAGTAATTAAAAATAATCAATAAAATAGGAACACAACGACAACTTGATAATAATGATTTAAAAATTGCAATTGTACCTAGATGCGCCGAGTGGCGAGTAGAAAAGGAAATTTACTTTAGTTATGAGAATTTGAGCTATCACAGGTCAAACCGGAGGGTAAACTTAAATTAACGCAAATATAAGCCAAGGAAAAACAATAAAATATGCCAGATATCCATTCTGGGTAGTAGGGTAGTATCTAAGTAATTACACTGATGGGCGTGCATTACATTGGTGGGGTGTGACAATTACCCCCGGAGGAGTGCATATCCAATACCATGTTCGTTAAATTCGTATTAAATCGGCAATATTCAGTAAGGCGACAATCAACATTTTGAATAAGTTGTTGCTTACCTATAATTTGAACAATTGCAAAATGCAGCTGCGATTCGACGGTTTGAATGAGAGATTCAAGTGACTGGGTGTTGTCTGCTAGAATTTGTAACCTCTTCTCATACGCTGTTTTCTGCCATTTTCCAGCGTACGCCTCAGTATCAATCATCAAAGGTCTCATAAAATCAACGATCAACAAGGGGCACTTTATAAACAGCCTCTTTTCAGTGTCTGTTGAGTCTCGGTATGATACTTGCCCGTCAAGAATCATGTGACGCGAAGGAGATTTCAATTTCATGCTCAATACTTTCGTGTCTGATTGCCATCCATCAATGGCCTCACTATTTGAACTCAGTACAGTTCTTTGATCAAGGTTCGAGTCCAAATTGAGAGGGGGCCTAAATGACCAGTTTAAGTCAGTTAACGTTGCTGCTTTCTGATTCGTTGTGAACAAAACGAGAATTAGCAAATCAGGGGCCAGGATCTTCTGACAATCCAATTTAATATTTGTATCTTCGCAAAGTTGAAACACCTGTGACTTGGGATAAGCGTCCAAGTGTGGAAGAACTACAGGTTGGCTAGCTTGTTGCCGCTCAACAATATTTGTGTCCGTTTGCAAAGATGGAGGAAGAAAGTCGCTGTTATCTTGATCTAAAATATTTACCTGAACAAATATGAACGCAAAAAATTAATATGTAAGCAAGATGTATACAAATAATCAAAATATTGATAAAAAAAGATATGGAAGATAAATAGGATTACAAGGAAGAAGAAGAATAGAAAGACGATGGTAAAACAAGGAAAAAGATAACGTAACAAAATAAAATAAAAATAATAGAGGTTAAAGGTACGAAGACAAAAGCAGAAAAGAAAAAAATAGACAGAAAAGAAGATGAAGAGCGAAAGAAAAAAAGAAAAAAAAGTAACAAAGTATTTGAAATAATGCTGAATTGCTTCATCGCACTTCAATGCATCTTCATACGAAGAATAAAAATACATTCAAAAGAACATAACTAAAAAAATAAAACCGAACAGGTTACAAACCTCAACACCATCTTCCACTGAGTTAGTTGGCAATGGTTGATCTTCATTCGATGTGTGCTGCATTAAAAAGTCTTCATGTTCTTGATAAATGTCTTCAGCTTCAAAATCATCTTTCTTTTCGACCATCTCTTCTTTAATACTTTCTATTACTTGACTATCCGTCACTAGATCACCCAACAAAGACATATTTGTCCCAGAATACCGCGTTACTGTATCTGAAACATCGATATTCTCATTGTTTCCCAAATCTTCTTCAAGATCGAGCAATAACGAGTTTTCTTTCCTCGAAGAATCACTTTTTCTTCCATTATAATCCAAAACATCGTCTGATCTGCTTGCTTCCATGGACTTTTGATAAACATGAGCATTTTCAGCGGATTCTGTCTTTGCCAATCTTGCCTGCTTACCATGGTGTCTGCGATTGGTATTAAACCCGGCTTTTTCTGTCCTCAAACTCTTCCCCTGTGATGGACCTTGCGTGAAAATCTGCTGAGCCAGCGTCATTCTTTCAGTGTCCTCGTTTATTTGACTTATGGCAGCTTCGGATCTTTGCTCCTAAATAAATTAAATAAAGCAAGCTAGCTAGCAAATAAAAGACAAACCTCGACGATATAAACACGTAAGATAAAAGCTTTCCTACAATCGTTTGATTTCATAGTTATCACAAATGGCACCACAAACGATGAGTACTTTTAAACACAGAAATTTACCTTTACACAAGGGACCTATTTTTTATAGGTCCCTTGTTTAAATTTTATATGTATCATTGGTTGACCTACAAACGTGATGAATACAGTCCAAAAAGCGGTTCAATGAGGCTCCAACGGTGCCAAGTTGCGCCAATGAATTACTCTGGGTTAAATTTAGCATTCTCTCAAAGAAAGTCAAATCGCAACCCCCTATTGCACAACCAATCCATTACACCGTGAAAATTGTATACGATCAATCAATGAATAGCACTGACTACATGGCATACTTCTCGGGGACAAGATAAAACACGGAGCCATTGACAGGAACATGTTACATTGTCTTGATGGAACACAATTTGGTAACTGGTTGCAACCTTAAACAACAGTATATCAAATGTGGAATAAAAGTAATGGGTGCTTACAATTTGGTGCGTGTTACCAGGATCACAGCCTACTCCACTGGACACTGACCCACTTCCTGATGTAACGGATGATGAATCAGATAAGGGTTCTTTATGGATGTCTTCAGTTTTGCTACCCTGATATCCACTTGGACCCCAAAGTTGTTTGACAGCCTTTTGCGGTGGATTGTCTTGTCTGAAGAAAAATTGGTGCATGAGAATTGAAAAAACATAATGACAGTGCTAATTGCAGAGGAAACACGGAGAGTGAGGAAAAATACAGTGATTAACTGAGAAGAAGAAGAAAGTTGAACAAAAAGAGTGGCGAAAGAAGATGGGAGAAAAGGAGCAGTCAAAAACAACATGGGGCGCTTTCTTCTCGGCACAAGCTTAGCTTAATTATTGGAATTGCTGTTGAGCAAGGAGATAACGAAAGCAAAGTAGAGAAAGGATGAAAACAAAAAAAGGAATTGAAATAGCAAGAACAAAAAATAAAAACGAAACAGAAAGAAAGGAAGAACATGAAAGCAAAATAAATAAAAACAAAACGACGGTCAAAAAAGTGCAAGACAAAGAGGATAAAAATAAATAAATTAACAAATTAAAAGTATATGTACCGGACAGGGACGATATCCACATTGGACTTCTTCAAACTATCAGCTGGTATATCAGGTTGAGAATGCTGAGGTATGTGTGACCTGTTCGGTTCTTTTCGTGGCAGAGGATATGGATTAACGTTCAGTTCAACTTTCTTCAAATCTAGTAAGCAGATAAAACATAAATTGAAGAGCAATGGTAATAAATTCCTCTGGTGTAGACACCTGTTTACGAAAAACAGTATAACTTAGTGACCTCTTCACGAAAAAAGGATAACGTAGGCACCTGCTTACAAGTGCCTACGTTATCCTACGACAGTATGTATACATAGTCTGTATGTATGTAAAAAGATTCCATATCCCAGTTAAATAATCACCTCACCCCTATCTCCAAAACAGGCCATATGAAAATTAGGTCAAAGAATAATGTACATACCTGACGACACCGGCTTTTTCGGCCGTTTTTCACTTCGGAGGTGCATTGGTAAATAGGGCAAAGCTCCCTTCGCCAAGGCATCTGCCACAAAACCATCCAGAAAGGACAATGTCGAATCAATCTACAGTAAACAGATAAAAATACCAATCATTCTTCATAAACCTTCTCAAATATACCATTCATACCAGAATGGCTTTCCACCTATCAGTACCGCTAACAAAAGAAATAAAGGATGTTTCCAATCTATGCATCAACACAATTTCGCCACAGTTATAACGATTGTCATAAGGTATAAAGTAAAAACATATAGTCTTGTTAGCGCAGTAGGCAGCGCGTCAGTCTCAAAATCTGAAGGTCGTGAGTTCGATCCTCACACAAGGCACATTTTTTGCAATAAGTCAGTAGTTTTAGATGATATGATATTATTCACTCATGCTGCAGTTATAACAATTGTCGTAGGGTGTAAAGTAAAAACATATAGCCTTGTTAGCGCAGTAGGCAGCGCGTCAGTCTCATAATCTGAAGGTCGTGAGTTCGATCCTCACACAAGGCACATCTTTTGCAACAAGTCAGTAGTTTTAGATGATATGATTTTATTCACTTTTGCCGCAGTTATAACAATTGTCGTAGGGTGTAAAGTAAAAACATACAGCCTTGTTAGCGCAGTAGGCAGCTCGTCAGAATCATAATCTGAAGGTCGTGAGTTCGATCCTCACACAAGGCACATTTTTTGCAACAAGTCAGTAGTTTTAGGTGGTATGATTTTATTCACTCATGTTGCAGTTATAACAATTGTCGTAGGGTGTAAAGTAAAAACATATAGCCTTGTTAGCGCAGTAGGCAGCGCGTCAGTCTCATAATCTGAAGGTCGTGAGTTCGATCCTCACAGAAGGCACATTTTTTGCAACAAGTCAGTAGTTTTAGGTGGTATGATTTTATTCACTCATGTTGCAGTTATAGTAATTGTCGCAGGGTGTAAAGTAAAAACATATAGCCTAGTTAGCGCAGTAGGCAGCGCGTCAGTCTCATAATCTGAAGGTCGTGAGTTCGATCCTCACAGAAGGCACATTTTTTGCAACAAGTCAGTAGTTTTAGGTGGTATGATTTTATTCACTCATGTTGCAGTTATAACAATTGTCGTAGGGTGTAAAGTAAAAACATAAAGCCTTGTTAGCACAGTAGGCAGCGCGTCAGTCTCATAATCTGAAGGTCGTGAGTTCGATCCTCACACAAGGCACAACCTTTGCAACAAATCAGTAGTTTTAGATGGTATGATTTTATTCACTCATGCTGCAGTTATAACAATTGTCCTAGGGTGTAAAGTAAAAACATATAGCCTTGTTAGCGCAGTAGGCAGCGCGTCAGTCTCATAATCTGAAGGTCGTGAGTTCGATCCTCACACAAGGCACATTTTTTGCAACAAGTCAGTAGTTTTAGATTATATGATATTATTCACTCATGTTGCAGTTATAACAATTGTCGTAGGGTGTAAAGTAAAAACATATAGCCTTGTTAGCGCAGTAGGCAGCGCGTCAGTCTCTTAATCTGAAGGTCGTGAGTTCGATCCTCACAAAAGACACATCTTTTGCAACAAGTCAGTAGTTTTAGATGGTATGATTTTATTCACTCATGTTGCAGTTATAACAATTTTCGTAGGGTGTAAAGTAAAAACATATAGCCTTGTTAGCGCAGTAGGCAGCGCGTCAGTCTCATAATCTGAAGGTCGTGAGTTCGATCCTCACCCAAGGCACATTTTTTGCAATAAGTCAGTAGTTGTAGATGATATAATATTATTCACTCATGCTGCAGTTATAACAATTGTCGTAGGGTGTAAAGTAAAAACATATAGCCTTGTTGGCGCAGTAGGCAGCGCGTCAGTCTCATAATCTGAAGGTCGTGAGTTCGATCCTCACACAAGGCACATTTTTTGCAACAAGTCAGTAATTTTAGATGGTATGATTTTATTCACTCATGTTGCAGTTATAACAATTGTCGTGGGTGTAAAGTAAAAACATATAGCCTTGTTGGCGCAGTAGGCAGCGCGTCAGTCTCATAATCTGAAGGTCGTGAGTTCGATCCTCACACAAGGCACATTTTTTGCAACAAGTCAGTAATTTTAGATGGTATGATTTTATTCACTCATGTTGCAGTTATAACAATTGTCGTGGGTGTAAAGTAAAAACATATAGCCTTGTTAGCGCAGTAGGCAGCGCGTCAGTCTCATAATCTGAAGGTCGTGAGTTCGATCCTCACACAAGGCACATTTTTTGCAACAAGTCAGTAGTTTTAGATGATATGATTTTATTCACTCATGTTGCAGTTATAACAATTGTCGTGGGTGTAAAGTAAAAACATATAGCCTTGTTAGCGCAGTAGGCAGCGCGTCAGTCTCATAATCTGAAGGTCGTGAGTTCGATCCTCACACAAGGCACATTTTTTTGCAACAAGTCAGTAGTTTTAGATGATATGATTTTATTCACTCATGTTGCAGTTATAACAATTGTCGTAGGGTGTAAAGTAAAAACATACAGCCTTGTTAGCGCAGTAGGCAGCGCGTCAGTCTCATAATCTGAAGGTCGTGAGTTCGATCCTCACACAAGGCACATTTTTTGCAACAAGTCAGTAGTTTTAGATGGTATGATTTTATTCACTCATGTTGCAGTTATAACAATTGTCGTAGGGTGTAAAGTAAAAACATACAGCCTTGTTAGCGCAGTAGGCAGCGCGTCAGTCTCATAATCTGAAGGTCGTGAGTTCGATCCTCACACAAGGCACATCTTTTGCAACAAGTCAGTTGTTTTAGATGGTATGATTTTATTCACTCATGTTGCAGTTATAACAATTGTCGTAGGGTGCAAAGTAAAAACATATAGCCTTGTTAGCGCAGTAAGCAGCGCGTCAGTCTCATAATCTGAAGGTCGTGAGTTCGATCCTCACACAAGGCACATTTTTTGCAACAAGTCAGTAGTTTTAGATGGTATGATTTTATTCACTCATGTTGCAGTTATAACAATTGTCGTAGGGTGTAAAGTAAAAACATACAGCCTTGTTAGCGCAGTAGGCAGCGCGTCAGTCTCATAATCTGAAGGTCGTGAGTTCGATCCTCACACAAGGCACATTTTTTGCAACAAGTCAGTAGTTTTAGATGGTATGATTTTATTCACTCATGTTGCAGTTATAACAATTGTCGTAGGGTGCAAAGTAAAAACATATAGCCTTGTTAGCGCAGTAGGCAGCGCGTCAGTCTCATAATCTGAAGGTCGTGAGTTCGATCCTCACACAAGGCACATTTTTTGCAACAAGTCAGTAGTTTTAGATGATATGATTTTATTCACTCATGTTGCAGTTATAACAATTGTCGTAGGGTGTAAAGTAAAAACATACAGCCTTGTTAGCGCAGTAGGCAGCGGGTCAGTCTCATAATCTGAAGGTCGTGAGTTCGATCCTCACACAAGGCACATTTTTTGCAACAAGTCAGTAGTTTTAGATGGTATGATTTTATTCACTCATGTTGCAGTTATAACAATTGTCGTAGGGTGTAAAGTAAAAACATACAGCCTTGTTAGCGCAGTAGGCAGCGCGTCAGTCTCATAATCTGAAGGTCGTGAGTTCGATCCTCACACAAGGCACATCTTTTGCAACAAGTCAGTAGTTTTAGATGGTATGATTTTATTCACTCATGTTGCAGTTATAACAATTGTCGTAGGGTGCAAAGTAAAAACATATAGCCTTGTTAGCGCAGTAGGCAGCGCGTCAGTCTCATAATCTGAAGGTCGTGAGTTCGATCCTCACACAAGGCACATCCTTTGCAACAGGTCAGTAGTTTTAGATGGTATCATTTTATTCACTTTTACTGCAGTTATAACAATTGTCGTAGGGTGTAAAGTAAAAACATACAGCCTTGTTAGCGCAGTAGGCAGCGCGTCAGTCTCATAATCTGAAGGTCGTGAGTTCGATCCTCACACAAGGCACATTTTTTGCAACAAGTCAGTAGTTTTAGATGGTATGATTTTATTCACTCATGTTGCAGTTATAACAATTATCGTGGGTGTAAAGTAAAAACATATAGCCTTGTTAGCGCAGTAGGCAGCGCGTCAGTCTCATAATCTGAAGGTCGTGAGTTCGATCCTCACACAAGGCACATTTTTTGCAACAAGTCAGTAGTTTTAGATGATATGATTTTCTTCACTCATGTTGCAGTTATAACAATTGTCGTAGGGTGTAAAGTAAAAACATACAGCCTTGTTAGCGCAGTAGGCAGCGCGTCAGTCTCATAATCTGAAGGTCGTGAGTTCGATCCTCACACAAGGCACATTTTTTGCAACAAGTCAGTAGTTTTAGGTGGTATGATTTTATTCACTCATGTTGCAGTTATAACAATTGTCGTAGGGTGTAAAGTAAAAACATATAGCCTTGTTAGCGCAGTAGGCAGCGCGACAGTCTCATAATCTGAAGGTCGTGAGTTCGATCCTCACACAAGGCACATCTTTTACAACAGGTCAGTAGTTTTAGATGGTATCATTTTATTCACTTTTACCGCAGTTATAACAATTGTCGTAGGGTGTAAAGTAAAAACATATAGCCTTGTTAGCGCAGTAGGCAGCGCGTCAGTCTCATAATCTGAAGGTCGTGAGTTCGATCCTCACACAAGGCACATTTTTTGCAACAAGTCAGTAGTTTTAGATGGTATGATTTTATTCACTCATGTTGCAGTTATAACAATTGTCGTAGGGTGTAAAGTAAAAACATATAGCCTTGTTAGCGCAGTAGGCAGCGCGTCAGTCTCATAATCTGAAGGCCGTGAGTTCGATCCTCACACAAGGCACATTTTTTGCAACAAGTCAGTAGTTTTAGATGATATGATTTTATTCACTCATGTTGCAGTTATAACAATTGTCGTAGGGTGTAAAGTAAAAACATACAGCCTTGTTAGCGCAGTAGGCAGCGCGTCAGTCTCATAATCTGAAGGTCGTGAGTTCGATCCTCACACAAGGCACATTTTTTGCAACAAGTCAGTAGTTTTAGATGGTATGATTTTATTCACTCATGTTGCAGTTATAACAATTGTCGTGGGTGTAAAGTAAAAACATATAGCCTTGTTAGCGCAGTAGGCAGCGCGTCAGTCTCATAATCTGAAGGTCGTGAGTTCGATCCTCACACAAGGCACATTTTTTGCAACAAGTCAGTAGTTTTAGATGATATGATTTTATTCACTCATGTTGCAGTTATAACAATTGTCGTAGGGTGTAAAGTAAAAACATACAGCCTTGTTAGCGCAGTAGGCACCGCGTCAGTCTCATAATCTGAAGGTCGTGAGTTCGATCCTCACACAAGGCACATTTTTTGCAATAAGTCAGTAGTTTTAGATGATATGATATTATTCACTCATGCTGCAGTTATAACAATTGTCGTAGGGTGTAAAGTAAAAACATATAGCCTTGTTAGCGCAGTAGGCAGCGCGTCAGTCTCATAATCTGAAGGTCGTGAGTTCGATCCTCACGCAAAGCACATCTTTTGCAACAAGTCAGTAGTTTTAGATGATATGATTTTATTCACTTTTGCCGCAGTTATAACAATTGTCGTAGGGTGCAAAGTAAAAACATATAGCCTTGTTAGCGCAGTAGGCAGCGCGTCAGTCTCATAATCTGAAGGTCGTGAGTTCGATACTCACACAAGGCACATCCTTTGCAACAGGTCAGTAGTTTTAGATGGTATCATTTTATTCACTTTTACCGCAGTTATAACAATTGTCGTAGGGTGTAAAGTAAAAACATACAGCCTTGTTAGCGCAGTAGGCAGCGCGTCAGTCTCATAATCTGAAGGTCGTGAGTTCGATCCTCACAGAAGGCACATTTTTTGCAACAAGTCAGTAGTTTTAGATGGTATGATTTTATTCACTCATGTTGCAGTTATAACAATTGTCGTGGGTGTAAAGTAAAAACATATAGCCTTGTTAGCGCAGTAGGCAGCGCGTCAGTCTCATAATCTAAAGGTCGTGAGTTCGATCCTCATACAAGGCAGATTTTTTGCAACAAGTCAGTAGTTTTAGATGATATGATTTTATTCACTCATGTTGCAGTTATAACAATTGTCGTAGGGTGTAAAGTAAAAACATACAGCCTTGTTAGCGCAGTAGGCAGCGCGTCAGTCTGATAATCTGAAGGTCGTGAGTTCGATCCTCACACAAGGCACATTTTTTGCAACAAGTCAGTAGTTTTAGGTGGTATGATTTTATTCACTCATGTTGCAGTTATAACAATTGTCGTAGGGTGTAAAGTAAAAACATATAGCCTTGTTAGCGCAGTAGGCAGCGCGACAGTCTCATAATCTGAAGGTCGTGAGTTCGATCCTCACACAAGGCACACTTTTTGCAACAAGTCAGTAGTTTTAGATGATATGATATTATTCACTCATGCTGCAGTTATAACAATTGTCGTGGGGTGTAAAGTAAAAACATATAGCCTTGTTAGCGCAGTAGGCAGCGCGTCAGTCTCATAATCTGAAGGTCGTGAGTTCGATCCTCACACAAGGCACATCTTTTGCAACAAGTCAGTAGTTTTAGATGATATGATTTTATTCACTTTTGCCGCAGTTATAAGAATTGTCGTAGGGTGCAAAGTAAAAACATATAGCCTTGTTAGCGCAGTAGGCAGCGCGTCAGTCTCATAATCTGAAGGTCGTGAGTTCGATCCTCACACAAGGCACATCCTTTGCAACAGGTCAGTAGTTTTAGATGGTATCATTTTATTCACTTTTACCGCAGTTATAACAATTGTCGTAGGGTGTAAAGTAAAAACATACAGCCTTGTTAGCGCAGTAGGCAGCGCGTCAGTCTCATAATCTGAAGGTCGTGAGTTCGATCCTCACACAAGGCACATTTTTTGCAACAAGTCAGTAGTTTTAGGTGGTATGATTTTATTCACTCATGTTGCAGTTATAACAATTGTCGTAGGGTGTAAAGTAAAAACATATAGCCTTGTTAGCGCAGTAGGCAGCGCGTCAGTCTCATAATCTGAAGGTCGTGAGTTCGATCCTCACAGAAGGCACATTTTTTGCAACAAGTCAGTAGTTTTAGGTGGTATGGTTTTATTCACTTTTGCCGCAGTTATAACAATTGTCGTAGGGTGTAAAGTAAAAACATATAGCCTTGTTAGCGCAGTAGGCAGCGCGTCAGTCTCATAATCTGAAGGTCGTGAGTTCGATCCTCACACAAAGCACATCTTTTGCAACAAGTCAGTAGTTTTAGATGATATGATTTTATTCACTTTTGCCGCAGTTATAACAATTGTCGTAGGGTGCAAAGTAAAAACATATAGCCTTGTTAGCGCAGTAGGCAGCGCGTCAGTCTCATAATCTGAAGGTCGTGAGTTCGATACTCACACAAGGCACATCCTTTGCAACAGGTCAGTAGTTTTAGATGGTATCATTTTATTCACTTTTACCGCAGTTATAACAATTGTCGTAGGGTGTAAAGTAAAAACATACAGCCTTGTTAGCGCAGTAGGCAGCGCGTCAGTCTCATAATCTGAAGGTCGTGAGTTCGATCCTCACAGAAGGCACATTTTTTGCAACAAGTCAGTAGTTTTAGATGGTATGATTTTATTCACTCATGTTGCAGTTATAACAATTGTCGTGGGTGTAAAGTAAAAACATATAGCCTTGTTAGCGCAGTAGGCAGCGCGTCAGTCTCATAATCTAAAGGTCGTGAGTTCGATCCTCATACAAGGCAGATTTTTTGCAACAAGTCAGTAGTTTTAGATGATATGATTCTATTCACTCATGTTGCAGTTATAACAATTGTCGTAGGGTGTAAAGTAAAAACATACAGCCTTGTTAGCGCAGTAGGCAGCGCGTCAGTCTGATAATCTGAAGGTCGTGAGTTCGATCCTCACACAAGGCACATTTTTTGCAACAAGTCAGTAGTTTTAGGTGGTATGATTTTATTCACTCATGTTGCAGTTATAACAATTGTCGTAGGGTGTAAAGTAAAAACATATAGCCTTGTTAGCGCAGTAGGCAGCGCGACAGTCTCATAATCTGAAGGTCGTGAGTTCGATCCTCACACAAGGCACACTTTTGCAACAAGTCAGTAGTTTTAGATGATATGATATTATTCACTCATGCTGCAGTTATAACAATTGTCGTGGGTGTAAAGTAAAAACATATAGCCTTGTTAGCGCAGTAGGCAGCGCGTCAGTCTCATAATCTGAAGGTCGTGAGTTCGATCCTCACACAAGGCACATCTTTTGCAACAAGTCAGTAGTTTTAGATGATATGATTTTATTCACTTTTGCCGCAGTTATAAGAATTGTCGTAGGGTGCAAAGTAAAAACATATAGCCTTGTTAGCGCAGTAGGCAGCGCGTCAGTCTCATAATCTGAAGGTCGTGAGTTCGATCCTCACACAAGGCACATCCTTTGCAACAGGTCAGTAGTTTTAGATGGTATCATTTTATTCACTTTTACCGCAGTTATAACAATTGTCGTAGGGTGTAAAGTAAAAACATACAGCCTTGTTAGCGCAGTAGGCAGCGCGTCAGTCTCATAATCTGAAGGTCGTGAGTTCGATCCTCACACAAGGCACATTTTTTGCAACAAGTCAGTAGTTTTAGGTGGTATGATTTTATTCACTCATGTTGCAGTTATAACAATTGTCGTAGGGTGTAAAGTAAAAACATATAGCCTTGTTAGCGCAGTAGGCAGCGCGTCAGTCTCATAATCTGAAGGTCGTGAGTTCGATCCTCACAGAAGGCATATTTTTGCAACAAGTCAGTAGTTTTAGGTGGTATGGTTTTATTCACTTATGCCGCAGTTATAACAATTGTCGTAGGGTATAAAGTAAACATATATAGCCTTGTTAGCACAGTAGGCAGCGCGTCAGTCTCATAATCTGAAGGTCGTGAGTTCGATCCTCACACAAGGCACATCCTTTGCAACAGGTCAGTAGTTTTAGATGGTATCATTTTATTCACTTTTACCGCAGTTATAACAATTGTCGTAGGGTGTAAAGTAAAAACATACAGCCTTGTTAGCGCAGTAGGCAGCGCGTCAGTCTCATAATCTGAAGGTCGTGAGTTCGATCCTCACACAAGGCACATTTTTTGCAACAAGTCAGTAGTTTTAGGTGGTATGATTTTATTCACTCATGTTGCAGTTATAACAATTGTCGTAGGGTGTAAAGTAAAAACATATAGCCTTGTTAGCGCAGTAGGCAGCGCGTCAGTCTCATAATCTGAAGGTCGTGAGTTCGATCCTCACAGAAGGCACATTTTTTGCAACAAGTCAGTAGTTTTAGGTGGTATGGTTTTATTCACTTATGCCGCAGTTATAACAATTGTCGTAGGGTATAAAGTAAACATATATAGCCTTGTTAGCACAGTAGGCAGCGCGTCAGTCTCATAATCTGAAGGTCGTGAGTTCGATCCTCACACAAGGCACATCTTTTGCAACAAGTCAGTAGTTTTGGATGGTATGGTTTTATTCACTTTTGCCGCAGTTATAACAATTGTCGTAAGGTATAAAGTAAAAACATATAGACTTGTTAGCGCAGTAGGCAGCGCGACAGTCTCATAATCTGAAGGTCGTGAGTTCGATCCTCACACAAGGCACATTTTTTGCAACAAGTCAGTAGTTTTAGGTGGTATGATTTTATTCACTCATGTTGCAGTTATAACAATTGTCGTAGGGTGTAAAGTAAAAACATATAGCCTTGTTAGCGCAGTAGGCAGCGCGACAGTCTCATAATCTGAAGGTCGTGAGTTCGATCCTCACACAAGGCACACTTTTTGCAACAAGTCAGTAGTTTTAGATGATATGATATTATTCACTCATGCTGCAGTTATAACAATTGTCGTGGGGTGTAAAGTAAAAACATATAGCCTTGTTAGCGCAGTAGGCAGCGCGTCAGTCTCATAATCTGAAGGTCGTGAGTTCGATCCTCACACAAGGCACATCTTTTGCAACAAGTCAGTAGTTTTAGATGATATGATTTTATTCACTTTTGCCGCAGTTATAAGAATTGTCGTAGGGTGCAAAGTAAAAACATATAGCCTTGTTAGCGCAGTAGGCAGCGCGTCAGTCTCATAATCTGAAGGTCGTGAGTTCGATCCTCACACAAGGCACATCCTTTGCAACAGGTCAGTAGTTTTAGATGGTATCATTTTATTCACTTTTACCGCAGTTATAACAATTGTCGTAGGGTGTAAAGTAAAAACATACAGCCTTGTTAGCGCAGTAGGCAGCGCGTCAGTCTCATAATCTGAAGGTCGTGAGTTCGATCCTCACACAAGGCACATTTTTTGCAACAAGTCAGTAGTTTTAGGTGGTATGATTTTATTCACTCATGTTGCAGTTATAACAATTGTCGTAGGGTGTAAAGTAAAAACATATAGCCTTGTTAGCGCAGTAGGCAGCGCGTCAGTCTCATAATCTGAAGGTCGTGAGTTCGATCCTCACAGAAGGCACATTTTTTGCAACAAGTCAGTAGTTTTAGGTGGTATGGTTTTATTCACTTATGCCGCAGTTATAACAATTGTCGTAGGGTATAAAGTAAACATATATAGCCTTGTTAGCACAGTAGGCAGCGCGTCAGTCTCATAATCTGAAGGTCGTGAGTTCGATCCTCACACAAGGCACATCTTTTGCAACAAGTCAGTAGTTTTGGATGGTATGGTTTTATTCACTTTTGCCGCAGTTATAACAATTGTCGTAAGGTATAAAGTAAAAACATATAGACTTGTTAGCTCAGTAGGCAGCGCGTCAGTCTCATAATCTGAAGGTCGTGAGTTCGATCCTCACACAAGGCACAACTTTTGCAGCAAGTCAGTAGTTTTAGATGCTATGATTTTATTCACTCATGCTGCAGTTATAACAATTGTCGTAGGGTGTAAAGTAAAAACATAAAGCCTTGTCAGCGCAGTAGTCAGCGCGTCAGTCTCGTAATCTGAAGGTCGTGAGTTCGATCCTCACACAAAGCACATCTTTTGCAACAAGTCAGTAGTTTTATATGATATGATATTATTCCCTGATGCTGCAGTTATAACAATTGTCGTAGGGTGTAAAGTAAAAACATATAGCCTTGTTAGCGCAGTAGGCAGCGCGTCAGTCTCATAATCTGAAGGTCGTGAGTTCGATCCTCACACAAGGCACATCTTTTGTAACAACTCAGTAGTTTTATAAGGAATGCTTCAATTCACTTTTGCCGCAGTTATAACAATTGTCGTAGGGTATAAAGTAAACACATATAGCCTTGTTAGCGCAGTAGGCAGCGCGTCAGTCTCATAATCTGAAGGTCGTGAGTTCGATCCTCACACAAGGCACATCTTTTGTAACAACTCAGTAGTTTTATAAGGAATGCTTCAATTCACTTTTGCCGCAGTTATAACAATTGTCGTAGGGTATAAAGTAAACATATATAGCCTTGTTAGCGCAGTAAGCAGCGCGTCAGTCTCGTAATCTGAAGGTCGTGAGTTCGATCCTCACACAAGGCACATCTTTTGCAACAAGTCAGTAGTTTTAGATGGTATGGTTTTATTCACTGTTGCCGCAGTTATAACAATTGTCGTAGGGTATAAAGTAAACATATATAGCCTTGTTAGCGCAGTAAGCAGCGCGTCAGTCTCATAATCTGAAGGTCGTGAGTTCGATCCTCACACAAGGCACATCTTTTGTAACAACTCAGTAGTTTTATAAGGAATGCTTCAATTCACTTTTGCCGCAGTTATAACAATTGTCGTAGGGTATAAAGTAAACATATATAGCCTTGTTAACGCAGTAAGCAGCGCGTCAGTCTCGTAATCTGAAGGTCGTGAGTTCGATCCTCACACAAGGCACATCTTTTGCAACAAGTCAGTAGTTTTAGATGGTATGGTTTTATTCACTGTTGCCGCAGTTATAAGAATTGTCGTAGGGTATAAAGTAAACATTTATAGCCTTGTTAGCGCAGTAGGCAGCGCGTCAGTCTCTATGTGTATAATATTCCTCCGGTTTAGCTTTTTTTGGAATTGGAAAGCTTTCTTAAATTAGAGATAATACATTGAAAATCAAAGACTGAATACCTCTAGATCTTCACAGCTCGCATCGATTGGAAGAACTTCAGCAAAGGAATCAAAAACATTGAAAACAGCAAGAAGGTCGGCACATCTCTGCATAAAAATGAAAAGAATAATCTTACAAGTGAAGACAAAGTTCTGCTCTTATTATGTTATTGAAATGTTATGGAAACCATCCTGAAATTTGTCAGCAGAATACAGATCACGGAACATCTATCATCAGCCTTGTCAATCAATCTACTGGGATAACACAGTATATCGTCGAATCCCCCCCCCCCCAATGGAAGTGCTCGCTCCTTATGTTGACTTGACCACACCCGGAAAATGAGGTCTCATTGACGATTCATGAAGTTCGCATAGAAAGCGAATCCGTTGAATGAAATCTTCCAGACGAAATGAATATTCAAGAAGCTCGACCAAGCTTTATAATATTCGAGAATGACATTAGTGTGTTTCAGAAAAGTTTTCTATGCGCCCTCCCCGAATAAGACCCCTTCAGAAAGTAAAGGAGATAATTCGGGAATTTACTGTAAGTACCACGCAATTTTAGCGAGCTGAAATTCATAGAAAATAAATGGCTTTTTTTAATGGATATTATTCCAGTTAAGGCCGTTATCGGATTTCATGTTACCTGGTTCAATTCAACGTCCATTGATTTTTGCATTTCTCTCTGAATAACTTGTCGAACTTCATTTGGTAGGTATCCCAATTGACCAGCTATTTTAGTTATTGCCGTAACAATCCATGATTTTGTACATTTATCTGAAAGAGCCAATAAATAGCAATAAGGGAAATAAAAAAAGAAAAATTGGAAAAGAACAGAGCAGATAAAACGAAAAAGAAGGTGAAAAGAAGAAGAGAAAATGAAATGTATTCGGTTCATCATCAACTGGACAAAAGGCTCTTACCATGGAATTGTCTATGAAAAAGACTGCAAAGTTTATCCATAACAGCTTCTGG
Organism: Sanderia malayensis; assembly: GCA_013076295.1. Classification (NCBI taxonomy): domain Eukaryota; kingdom Metazoa; phylum Cnidaria; class Scyphozoa; order Semaeostomeae; family Pelagiidae; genus Sanderia; species Sanderia malayensis. Next base: position 4,466,133 of record RQOL01000658.1, on the reverse strand, counting down.
TTCAAAGTGAGTTGCCAAATAGGAATATTCTCCAATTACCTGAGGAACAAATAAACATTCCATGAATAAATATTCCACAATCTCAAGTGAATTTGATGGCAGCGACTAATAATGATGTTTGCATAGGCATATGAATAATTAAATTCCATACCCAGCAAATCAGGTGTATTAGGATGTCTGGGAGAGAAGGTTTTTCAATCAAATCCAAATACGAATTAACCGCATAAAGTCGAAGATCAGTGTCCAGTTCATCATCATCTGATCCTAATTGCAGAAACGAAAATTGAAAAAACAATAATTCCTACTTACTCATTAAAGGTGATACAAATATCTGTTCGGATTGAAAAAGTTGAACCAACCTTCCCCAATTAACCTCATAATGTTATGCGCAACTTGAGGTTGAACCAAGCTTCCACCAAGTTCGAATACATTGTTCATTGTTTCAATAAACCAATCATTGTCGGGAGCATATCTGAAAAAAGACACGCCCGTGACTCAATCCATACAGCATAACAATAACTCAAAGATAAGGCAGAAACCACACAATATAACTACAACCCTATACAGTGGAGTCCTGCTAATACAAACACTGTAAAAATCAGAAAATACACTGTAACGTCACTAAAGTATATTTGTAACGTAACGTCACAAAATATACTGTAATCGGAAAATACACTGTAATGAAACGTCACTATTATAAGTCAGTACCAATAGATATACAGTGTTATGGTGACTCTAGTTGATACCGAAGTTGTATCTTTATTTTTGCAGTAGGCACAAGTGAACAAGTTCATGAAAACTATACGCAGGCACGCAATCGGTCAAAAGATACCGCTACATCCATCACACGCATAACACAATTTCACTGTATGTCTATTTCAATTTAGATTCTAACTACCGTATCTATAAAAACCAAAAAGTATCAAACGGTATTAACTTTTGATAACAACAGATATGATAAAAGAAATACAGTCAAATGTGCATAGTTCGAACTCGTGTAATTCAAACTCTATCTAACTCGAACGAAATTCTCTGTCCCTTCAAGAATCACTTATAAACCAACTCTAGCAAAAAACCTTTATAATTCGAACTTTTTGTAGTTCGAACATTTTCATGCTTCCCCAGGGTGTTCCAATTAGACAGAGTTGATTGTAATTCGTATCTCATGTTTGCGCACATAAGGTATGGCTTACATTTAAAAACTTACTTTTCTGCTAATGTTGTGATTTTATCGACAAGATCTGCTCGCAAATGCTCGTCGACGGATGACCTTAAATAGTGGATGAGCTTGTCACAGATTACTGAAACATTACTCGAATTTGTAATCCGATAGAGAAGAACCAGGGTCTGCAAATGAAGATGAACAGATTAAGAAAAAATCACCGCCAACAGATCTAAATTTAAGATCTTTTAAATATTAGTTTCTCCATTTATACAGAGTGGGATATGTTTCACACAAATTTCACCAGCGTTCCCTATCTATTACAATAGCATTTGTGAAGTTCTAAGACAACGAAACTTCAAGCTATCGGAAGTCGACTCTGAGACATACGCAGAGCATACGTCAAGAAAAACAGATATGTGTTGGCTATATCGGGGAATCCAAGCTTAATAGTTAAACATTAGTCAACTTATCAAGGAATAACTGAGCATTGTATATTGCATATACACGCATAAAAGAAGTTTAATTTAAATTCACCTTTCTCTTTAGAGTTTCGTCTGGGTCGTTTAAGCAATCGATTACAGTCATTTGATGCCGAAATGCATACGACACATCCGTTTTTATAAGATGCGCCAAGATTTTAATACCTGAAAAATACAATGATGGTATAATATCAAGCCGTAAAATGACTCCTACATAACATCTCTAGCTACTGCTTCGCAAACTATGCAGCCATTCTAAGGCAATGCAGAAAGCTACACATTAAAAACATGTGCAAAAACGTCTTGACAATAAATTAATCTATAGTATGGCAATACACGCAGCCATGTGCACGCAACACATGGAATGCACCAGCAAGACATGCAGCTATATGAAAATACAACAAAGAAACATGCACAGTATTTCCTGAACAATATTTACAGCTATTCACAATTATATTATGAAATCATTTCTAAGCAAAAGACATTTTCCTGGAATTCAGGTGGACAGCTACTTCCAAAAACAACATGCATTTAATAATGAAATATAATTTACTTACCTAAATATTTTAAATTGTTATTTCTGGAAACAAGCAGTAATCCCACTCGTCTTGCTGTGGCCTCAGACAATTGTTTGTTTGGGTGTATGGTTGCAGCAGTGTACAAACATTCTGATAAAACAGCTAAAGTAAACAAAGAAATAAATCAATAAACAAGCACATCAAATAAAAAAACAATCAAATAAATAACAACAGAAAATATAAATAAAGAGACAAATAAAAAATGAAAAAAGTAACAAAGAAAATGGAAAATGAGTCATCTCATCAAATTGTCAATTAATCAGTTGATTATCCAACCAACTAATTGATTAATTAAGAGCGGGTAAGATGATCAATTGATAAATCTATAGACATACCACATCCAATATTGTTTTCTATGTAAGCAGTATCGATGCACTGTTTTAAAATTTCATACATTTTTTCACTTTGCCTGAAACAAAACAAAAATAAATACACGTTATAACATTTCATCTACAACTCTATATTTTCCACCTTACAGTTAATTCTACGTTTCAAAGCCACAGAGGTACTAAATAAATCGCAGTGATTAATTACTTACCGTATATCCTCGAATACGCCCCCAGGGGTTTATTTGCAAAAAGAAATTTTAGTCTGATTATTGTTCAATGTTAAGCAAAATACAAGCTATACGATGCAGCCAATCAATAAAGTTATTGGTTTAAACTTGCTGGCATTTCCAATACATTCACTAAACAACTTCAATGTCTGGAAACTTGGGCTCAATATTCTTGCAAATGATTATCAGGATGAGGGCTTAATCAAGGGAAAGGCTTATTCGGAGGTGGGGGCTTATTCGAGGATTTACGGTAATTGAGAAAATAAAAGATCTTACTGTTGGTCATCACGGCCAAGGTGTGCGAGTATTTTGAATAATTTAATCTGTATCCACGGTGCAGGAACATTATAATAGGTAAATTCACTTGGCAATCGAAATTCAATAACTTGTTTCAAAATGTTCACAAAAGGGCCCACCAATCTCTTGAATTCATCTGGCGACTCCTAAAATTATGCCAAATGTAAGAAGGTAATGATAAAAACACGTTTTAAACATGTAAAGAATTTAAATAAAAACATCTCTAAAGAATTCCTATCGTCGTCATTGTAAAGCTTTTTCGAATAACATTAATGGCAGAACGAGGAAGGAAAGAAAACGGATTCAAGAAGAAAGAATTTAAAAGAAAAAACGCAGATGAAGAAAAGCAAAAATAATAGCAAGTGAAAAAAGTGTAAAAAACAATAAAAATAAGAAGCAACGATGGAAACAAAACAAAGAACTATAATTTTACATTATAACTTCATTGTTTACAATCTTCATACTATAATCTAGAGTTGAAAATCGACACGTTGTCCAACTCTAGATTATAGTACATCGATAAGGCTATCATTTTAGACGAATTCTTCCATGCATCAATCATCCTTTTGCCTCCATTTATTTTGTCATGCCACATGAATGCTTTATGCTTATTTAACCCTCAAAACCTCAGACTCTCTTTAAAACAAGCAAATGCTTCCCATGGGTGCTTGAACTACCCACGCTGCAGTGTGCTACATCAATTGCATGTGGGATTAACTACCCAAACATTCTTGTTGACCAAAAAATTCAACATGGAAATGTTTTAGTTGAGCACGATTGCGGGCAAATACCACCCCTTTCTGTTCCCAGTTGCTATCATAAAATGACAGGACAAAGGTAGTAGAATACTCACAGATACAAAAGTCAGGTAGACGTTCAGTGTTGTACCCATGACACCAGGATTTCTGTCACACAGCGTGCTTTCAAACCTCGATTTCAAACTTGAGACGGAAGAAGGATCAAGATGGTGGAATCGAAGCAAAACCATCACTGCTTTCTTTCTCACCATTTCTCTAAAATAATACAAAAACGCAATGCAATAAATTTTTATTGAGCGACAGTAATGTTTGTCTTAAGATATTGGTAGCAGGGTGAACGTGAAAGCAATGAATTTGAAGGATAATAGGCAGCAGTTCAGCTAAAGCTGATAACTCTGGGGCTGTTGTGACTTGAAAAAGATACGAAAAAGATCAAACAAGAAAAAATATATCTGAAAGTACGAAAATTGAGAAATGATTAATACGAAATCTGTTGCAAAAAATAAGCGAAACAGGTTCTGAATATTGAGCTTCAGAGGGAATAACGAAAATGTCAAAAAGTAAATGTCAAATGGAAATATTTAAATATAGCTCAAATAAGGATGATAGCAGGGCCTGCCAAAAGCTCTTTTGGGACCTGGTACAAGAAATAAGATGGGCTCTACAACAACATCATAAAACTAAAATCATTGTTGTTGTTGCTGTTTATAGGAAGCCACCAGCTACGGACCGGATATGTATGGAAGAAAAATTCATCAAAAAAGTCCAGTGATCAAGAAACAATACCAATCAATAGAATTATATCTAGAAAACATTGCTGCAAACATTTGGGGCCCCTTTAGGCTTGGGGTCTGGGAAAATCTACCCTTCTCTCTTTGATGGGTCAATTGACAGCATTTGTTGTAAGTTTTGCAATTTAGAACTGATGACAGAGAGATTCAATAATGACAACAAAAGGGAAAGTGGTTACCTTTTATGCTGCAAGAGATCAACAACAAGTGGTAAAACTGTTGGAATGGTGTCTTTGCTGACAAGTCTACTGGCAGCTATTAAAGCAATGCAATTTGCCATTATATTTGAGCTTTTTAAATCCTGCAAATGATAATAGTAATAATATTCACAATAATAAATTCAATCTCAAACCAATATTCTGTTTCTGTGCTGTGTTTGGGTTTATTTTGCTCAAAAATATTAATTGAGAAATCATAGACAACAATTAAGATTTGAAACACATAAATAGGTATTGAAAGTGGATACTTTTTGCAATGCATTCATCAAAAGTAATGTCAATTCATGATCCTCTCGCAACAGAAGACAACAAGCAAGATAACCTGTTAAAATGAAATGAAAGAAATCAACAGAACAAAAAGCTTTATAGCAACCTTGCATCTCCTAGATTAAAATAGCAACTGTGTAGCTTAGAGCTCCTTGATACCAAGAAATTCCAAGGAAATTAGAGCTTTCTAATTGTAGAAATACCTATTCTTTTCTCCATAAGCTTTCCCTTTTGAGTGAAATTGATTGCATGAATAAAACCAAATGAAGCATCATGGCCAAGCATCTCACAGTAAATCAAACGAATCAAATTCTCTTTCATTTGTTTCTGCAAAATGAAATTTATCAACATCATACTTGACAATGCATTGAATAGTTTTCACAAGGAGCAATAGAAAGGATTGTTAGGAATGGTCCAAGTTCACATTTGATAAATTTTATATAGACACATAGCAGTCAATTGATAATTGTTAGAATAAAATAATTTTGAAAACAGGGTAAAACGTACAGAATCAACATTTGGCTTGTCGATATTGTCTTTCAAGTATTGTACTTCTCTTTGGATGATCCTGTCTTCTTCCTGTTGATAAAAATATGGACACATCTACAGCATGAATTCCAAGATGAATAACAGATAAGCAAGTTGTTCGAAAAATGTCACAAAATACTCATCTCTTTGTAGAAACAAGCTCCACTTGCAAAAATGGTTATTATTAGCATTTGTGTAAAGTTAAGCTCTTGCAATGTCTTTATTTTGGGGGCAACCCATAGTATGTAGATTACAATAATACACATTATTGAAATGAAATCCACATAGTGTAAACACGAGAGGAAGTAAGCAAGCAAAATCAAAGCAAAATGAAACTTTTTCATACATATTTGGACCTTGCGTCTCCAATGTCTCGGATAAGATTCTGGAAAGATCTTGAGAATCCTGTTGCCAAACCATAGTAAGGAGAAAGTCCTGGTATATTGACCTTGTCCATATTTGTGTATTATTAAATATGGTTTTGAATATTCCAATTAGTCATTAAACATTGTCTTACATCATCTGACATGTAAGATACGCTGAAAGATAATACAGTCGTGTATTGTTATCCCAAGTAAGAATGTGACTTTTGCATCGGCATGCAACGCGTTTTTGCAGCGGAAGGGCAAAGCAGATAATAATGGTAAGAAGAGGAAGCAAATTGAGCTTTATGTCTAATAAAAATCAACTATATTTTATATACTACGGCACGGAACCATCCCTGGCTACACTTAAAGTACTGAATACTACTTCAAGCCACAATTGAAGATTGAGAAACAAGAGCAGGTCGATGAAATTCAGACTAAAATTAGATAGCTTACCATCAGAAGAAACTTCTCACCAAAAATCCACCATGTTTTTTAAGGCTATTCCTCGATGGCTCAGGCACGAAAATGCGCGAACCTCTGCCAATCTTTCACGCGTATGCGCATATGGCCTAAGCGCCAGCGAGAACCTGAGCCTATCTTATAAACACATGGCCAGTATTCCTTTCACACGTTTTCATTCGCACTACTTCCATTATTTTGCGATCATTAACCTAAATATCCACAATATCAGTGGAACGTCGTGGACACCTGTCATAATATGGGAGATGACAACAACATGTTTGCCACGGACTGGTGGTGAGTTGAGTTCTGGAATCTATTTTGCTTGCGGAGGTAACAAGAAGTTCTATGGGCATGCAAGCAAGGACATCTATGAAATTAAGATAGAATACAAAATAAGAAGAAACAAGGACAGGGTTGGTGAGTATTCGTGTGGCCCAGGCCCTGGGCCTTTAAAGTTCTTATTTTTCCATGGCAATGTGGAAATGTGGGGAATATCATAGCATATAGGCAATGGAGTAACGTGGACAGTGTGGAGAGCGTGGAGAACGTGGACAGCATGGAGAACGTGGACAGTGTGGAGAACGTGGACAACGTGGACAGTGTGGAGAGCGTGGAGAACGTGGACAGGGTGGAGAGCGTGGACAGTGTGGAGAATGTGGACAACATGGAAAACGTGGACAGTGTGGAGAACGTGGACAACGTGGAGAACATGGACAGTGTGGAGAACGTGGACTGTGTGGAGAACGTTGACAGCATGGAGAACGTGGACAGCGTGGAGAACGTGGACAGTGTGGAGAACGTGGACAGTGTGGAGAACGTGGACAGTGTGGAGAATGTGGACAGTGTGGAGAACGTGGACAGTGTGGAGAACGTGGACAGTGTGGAGAACGTGGACAGTGTGGAGAACGTGGACAGTGTGGAGAATGTGGACAGTGTGGAGAACGCGGACAGTGTGGAGAACGTGGACAGGGTGGAGAGCGTGGACAGTGTGGAGAATGTGGACAACATGGAAAACGTGGACAGTGTGGAGAATGTGGACAACATGGAAAACGTGGACAGTGTGGAGAACGTGGACAACGTGGAGAACATGGACAGTGTGGAGAACGTGGACTGTGTGGAGAACGTGGACAGTGTGGAGAACGTGGACAGCGTGGAGAACGTGGACAGCGTGGAGAACGTGGACAGTGTGGAGAATGTGGACAGTGTGGAGAACGTGGACAGTGTGGAGAACGTGGACAGTGAGGAGAACGTGGACAGTGTGGAGAACATAGATATATGCATGCCTTAAACAATGTAGCAGCAGAGACCATTGGGGCACAATAATCAAAAGTCTTAAGTTTTTCACAATTACCTGGTTTGTGGTATGGTTGGTAATTAAAACCAATTAACAAATTTTCTATCTTATGTAAGAGTAATGCCAGTATTAAGTATGCCCTTGGAAAACATTGAAGATGTTTTGAAACATCCTTAATATGTTTTTTCCGAACTGAGGTTTCTTATAAAAGTATAACAGATAGCATATTTTCCTGATGCAAAGATGTAATAGACGCTACAATCTATTTGGTGCTTTAGTGCAGATTTTATAATTATTACAAAATACACTTACATACACTTACAAAAAATAACTATTTTCATAGTTATTTTTTGTAAGTGTAAATTATTGTACGTTTTGAAAATTCATGCTCTATGGCTTAAGAGCTTTGTTCAGAGCTTTTCTATTTGTTGTTCACCTATGTGTTTTTTTATATTGATGTATTTTCTACCATTCTGCTGTTAAATTTGTTGGTAAATCTGCATAAACATGAGACCATTTATTTTTTAATAAGGTAGCGAAGATATGTTACCACTGAAAATGAATTGAACTCACTTCACTTTTATTCTATTATAAAATGGTACTTTATATTACAGTGATGTTAATACATGAGCTATACATTTGTAATTTAAAAAATAACGCTGTTACATGGCGGCCAGATTGTGATTAGCTCTATAGGAGCTTATTTTTTGGAACCATTACTTCAAGTTAGTGAACTATTCAACAGCGTCCAAGTTCTTATTTATCAGGTTATCAACATGTAATTTTCAATACTACTAGCACGAGATGGAACGTATTTTATCAAGTGAAATTTAGGCTAATTAAATAATTAGAATGAAATGAAGAATGAAATTAGCACCTCTTTTATCATCTGTTGCAATAGCGTAGAGGTAGTGCCATGGGTGTGTAACAGAGAAGGTAAGTGGTTCAAGATGCGCTTCTGTACGGATGAATTTTAATACTTTTCAAGCTAATTAAATACTTAGAATAAAATTAGCACCTCTTTCATCATCTGCTGCAATAGCGTGGAGGTAGTGCCATGGGTGTGTAACAGAGAAGGTAAGTGGTTCAAGATGCGCTTCTGTACGGATGAATTTTAATACTTTTCAAGCTAATTAAATACTTACAATAAAATTAGCACCTCTTTCATCATCTGTTGCAATAGCGTAGAGGTAGTGCCATGGGGTGTGCAACGGAGGAGGTAAGTGGTGCAAATTGCATTACTTGAAAAATGAATTTATTACATTTAAATCAACTGAAGCATTTAGAATGGAATTACATTGACAGTTGCATCATTTCGATCATCGGTTGCAGTAGCGTGGAGGTAGTGCTACGGGGAGGGTAACCAACAAGGTAAGTGGTGCAAAATGCGCTACTTGAGAAATGAATTTATTACATTTAAATCAACTGAAGCATTTAGAATGGAATGACATTGACATTTGCATCATTTCGATCATCGGTTGCAGTAGCGTGGAGGTAGTGCTACGGGGAGGGTAACCAACAAGGTAAGTGGTGCAAATTGCATTACTTGAGAAACGAATTTATTACATTTAAATCAACTGAAGCATTTAGAATGGAATTACATTGACAGTTGCATCATTTCGATCATCGGTTGCAGTAGCGTGGAGGTAGTGCTACGGGGTGTGCACCGACCAGGTAAGTGGTTCAAGAGCCAGGTAAGTCATTTAAGTTGATATATAATGTTAGCTGCACTGACTACCATAAAATAAATAATTAAATAGATTAGATAAATTAGATAAGTGATGATAGAGAGTGAAGTTTAGTTGTCGGATTGCGTAGTAAGAAGAGGTTCGAGCCAGAAAAATAGTTAGGAACAGTTTATCTACCAGAACGCTGATATTAGACTAGAAACATAGTGATAGAGGCGCATAACAGTAATGGGACATCGCGCAAATGGCCTTACTTGCAAGGGGTCATACGCTGGCGCATAAAAATCTAAGGGGAGGCGGATCAACTTTTTGTTACAAGAAAACACCTCTAGAGAAAACGCAGAAGGAATTTATCCTCCCCTTGATTTTCACGCATCGAGCAACGTCCCCTTGCTCAATTCAACCACGTGCGCCATGCCTCCCTTGGTCTTCAACCTGTCTTTGTTGTGTTTTTGCGATAACTTACCATTTACTTTACGCGAGAATGATCGAAAGTAAGTTAAACATTTAGATATCAGAGTAATCATGGATAAATGAGAATTATGCTTATACCAATGTAAATTGACTTACCTTCACTTCATACCCAACCACTTACCTTCTCTGTTGCACACCCAATGGCACTACCTCTACGCCACTGCAACAGATGATGAAAGAGGTGCTAATTTCATTCTTATTTTATCCTAACTATTTAATTAGCTTGAAAAGTATGAAAATTCATCCGTACAGAGTCGCATCTTGAACCACTTACCTTCTCCGTTGCACACCCCATGGCACTACCTCCACGCTATTGCAGCAGATGATGAAAGAGGTGCTAATTTCATTCTTATTTTATCCTAACTATTTAATTAGCTTGAAAAGTATGAAAATTCATCCGTACAGAGTCGCATCTTGAACCACTTACCTTCTCCGTTGCACACCCCATGGCACTACCTCCACGCTATTGCAGCAGATGATGAAAGAGGTGCTAATTTCATTCTTAATTCATCCTAACTATTTAATTAGCTTGAAAAGTATTAAAATTCAGCCTTACAGAACCGCATCTTGAAACACTTACCTTCTCTGTTGCACAACCCATGGCACTACCTCCACGCTATTGCAGCAGATGATGAAAGAGGTGCTAATTTCATTCTTATTTCATCCTAACTATTTAATTAGCTTGAAAAGTATTAAAATTCATCCGTACAGAGTCGCATCTTGAACCACTTACCTTCTCTGTTGCACAACCCATGGCACTACCTCCACGCTATTGCAGCAGATGATGAAAGAGGTGCTAATTTCATTCTTAATTCATCCTAACTATTTAATTAGCTTGAAAAGTATTAAAATTCAGCCTTACAGAACCGCATCTTGAAACACTTACCTTCTCTGTTGCACAACCCATGGCACTACCTCCACGCTATTGCAGCAGATAATGAAAGAGGTGCTAATTTCATTCTTATTTCATCCTAACTATTTAATTAGCTTGAAAAGTATTAAAATTCATCCGTACAGAGTCGCATCTTGAACCACTTACCTTCTCCGTTGCACACCCCATGGCACTACCTCCACGCTATTGCAGCAGATGATGAAAGAGGTGCTAATTTCATTCTTAATTCATCCTAACTATTTAATTAGCTTGAAAAGTATTAAAATTCAGCCTTACAAAACCGCATCTTGAACCACTTACCTTCTCCGTTGCACACCCCATGGCACTACCTCCACGCTATTGCAGCAGATGATGAAAGAGGTGCTAATTTCATTCTTAATTCATCCTAACTATTTAATTAGCTTGAAAAGTATTAAAATTCAGCCTTACAGAACCGCATCTTGAAACACTTACCTTCTCTGTTGCACAACCCATGGCACTACCTCCACGCTATTGCAGCAGATGATGAAAGAGGTGCTAATTTCATTCTTAATTCATCCTAACTATTTAATTAGCTTGAAAAGTATTAAAATTCAGCCTTACAGAACCGCATCTTGAACCATTTACCTTCTCCGTTGCAAACCCCATGGCACTACCTCCACGCTATTGCAGCAGATGATGAAAGAGGTGCTAATTTCATTCTTATTTCATCCTAACTATTTAATTAGCTTGAAAAATATTAAAATTCATCCGTACAGAACCGCATCTTGAACCACTTACCTTCTCTGTTGCACACCCCATGGCACTACCTCCACGCTATTGCAGCAGATGATGAAAGAGGTGCTAATTTCATTCTTAATTCATCCTAACTATTTAATTAGCTTGAAAAGTATTAAAATTCAGCCTTACAGAACCGCATCTTGAACCATTTACCTTCTCCGTTGCAAACCCCATGGCACTACCTCCACGCTATTGCAGCAGATGATGAAAGAGGTGCTAATTTCATTCTTATTTCATCCTAACTATTTAATTAGCTTGAAAAATATTAAAATTCATCCGTACAGAACCGCATCTTGAACCACTTACCTTCTCTGTTGCACACCCCATGGCACTACCTCCACGCTATTGCAGCAGATGATGAAAGAGGTGCTAATTTCATTCTTAATTCATCCTAACTATTTAATTAGCTTGAAAAGTATTAAAATTCAGCCTTACAGAACCGCATCTTGAACCATTACCTTCTCCGTTGCAAACCCATGGCACTACCTCCACGCTATTGCAGCAGATGATGAAAGAGGTGCTAATTTCATTCTTAATTCATCCTAACTATTTAATTAGCTTGAAAAGTATTAAAATTCAGCCTTACAGAACCGCATCTTGAACCATTTACCTTCTCCGTTGCAAACCCCATGGCACTACCTCCACGCTATTGCAGCAGATGATGAAAGAGGTGCTAATTTCATTCTTATTTCATCCTAACTATTTAATTAGCTTGAAAAATATTAAAATTCATCCGTACAGAACCGCATCTTGAACCACTTACCTTCTCTGTTGCACACCCCATGGCACTACCTCCACGCTATTGCAGCAGATGATGAAAGAGGTGCTAATTTCATTCTTATTCATCCTAACTATTTAATTAGCTTGAAAATATTAAAATTCACCTTACAGAACCGCATCTTGAACCATTACCTTCTCCGTTGCAACCCCATGGCACTACCTCACGCTATTGCAGCAGATGATGAAAGAGGTGCTAATTTCATTCTTTCATTCTATTTATTCGATATTTCATTCAGACCATCTTGAACCACTTACCTTCTCTGTAGCACTACCCTTCTTTTTACTTGTTTGGGTGAAAACCAATGTTAGAACGGCCAATAAGAACGACAGAAATTGAAGGAACATTTAAATAAGGGAAGACATTGTTGAATTGATGAACTCATTTCAACTCCTCAATTATTACAACAAAAGAGCCTACTGCTATAATACTGAGATATATTACGTATTGTGTTAATCACTCTTCATTTAGTAAACGAACAACTGTTAAAAACATATCTACATGTAATCGCCACTAAAAGGCTAGGCTAGAATAGTTCTGACATCAAGTAATGCAGAAAAATGGTTACAATATTGTAACTACTAATCGGGCAATAAGTATAAAAATGTAATTTTGTATTAAATGAATGCTGTAAGAAATTATAACCAGAAATGCTGTTAAAAATTGTTATATAAAGGCCATTGAGGATTTGTTTGTAGCTCGTAATGTTATATATTCAATCCTTTCTTGGAGCTAATAAATATTATAACGAATATTAGATTGCATGTTTTAAAACTATATCTCATTACTTGCAAGATATTAAAAGTCATAAGATAATTAAAGCTATTGCAAAATAAAACTAATGAATTACTTTTGGGTCCCGCAAGTAAGAAACTTCTCGTGACTATGTTCTGAGTTGTGTGTCCAATTGGAACGACATGACATAATAACGTAACCTTATTGAAACTTTTTGTGAAAAACATAGTTGTTATTCTCAAATTAACAGAAAACAATTGGAAATCATCGTAAACAATGGCGTCCATTCTAAAAAGACTGTTTCCTAACTGCGAGATCATGCTGAATTACAATAATAAAAAGTTAATTAACCCGTAAACCACACAATTGTATACTCTAGAGTTAGATGTTGTTTTCTGTAGATGTATGCACATCCATACTTGCGACCGACGCTGCAGGCTGTTCCATTGCAATATACACCTGAGAATACCAGATTTGCTGTAATTCTTTCAAGTTACGCAATTTTCCTTCCACTTGTCTTTGACTTTTTTCTTCTATCAGAAGACTCGAGTCCGTATTAGCTCTAGCTATCTTACAGAATAATTTGCAAATGTTAACATTGTCTCCAGCTCCACCAAATTCTTCCATTAAGCTCAGAAGCAATATCGTTTCATCGATGTTCCATCTTGTAGAGGTACTCGGTTCGCCTTCGTCTTTCAAAAACTGGCTTCCTTTCTTTGCACATGGTCTGAGGTGTGTCAATGCAGCTTTGGCTTTGCTGCTTTCAATTTTACGTTTAGGTCCGTTGCCTTTCGATATTCCAAAGGGATTCATGCAGCCTTTGCAATTGCAGTTCGCACATGACTGTTGAAACTTAAAGCATGGGCATTTGCAGGAGTACTTGGAACCTTCGACCATCGTACATTTCGGAAGACGATTTTTGTCATTTTTCCCACACATGCAACCTTTTCGACTGCTTACATCTTTCTTATCTTTATTTTGCAGCACTAATAGATCTTTGCTCAGCAACTCGAAGCTTACTTTTCCAGAAAAGTTGATGGCCATGAAAAGACAATCTGTTGTGATCATGCGATTTTCAGGAATGATTGGCAGTATCGGAATATTCGGAATTGATGTAAAGACAACAATAGGTAATTGAACTAAATTTGAAATCGTTTGAATAATAATATCGGTAAACTCAGGTTTCATACAGGAGATTTTGTTAGACGAGATATTTCCTAGTCTTTGCCTTTTTAAGGAATTTGTGTTTAAATCGTGTAGGTTTCGGTATTGCATCTTTAAGTCCTCCTGTACAATTATTTTTAGCATTGAAAAGTCTTTGTTTGCATCTGATGTAAAGCCAATAGATTTTAAATGCGATGTAACGCCGCTGAAATATTCATTTTCTTTCATAAAATTTCCAATTGTTAAAGTAGAAACAGTTAAAAGTTTGTTTTCATCATCGATCGAAATAGGAAGGCTTGCAATAGGAAAATAACCAAAGTTTTTGCATCGAGATTTTAAAGCTTCACCGTGCTGTAATTCGGATTGACATACAAAAGGTTGTCTCATTTGCAACAATTTAAATACAATAATTTCAGCAAAAAACAATTCTTGTGGAATTTTTTCTAACCAAGACATACTGTTAAGTTTTTTGAACACGAATATTTTTCTTTTCATCAATGTGAAATTGATAGTCTTTACAGAACTATCATCTCCATACTCAGTCAACGGTAGGTCAAAAGTGATTTTTTCGCTTGAAATACCGATACCGAACTTTTCTTTTTCATTATGAGTTTCATTAAATGAAGAAGACTTTAGCGCAAATATACTTTTGTAACAACGTTTTCCTTCTTGGCAAATTCTTCTTCCGTTCCAAATATAAAAAAACATTGTCAAAAGACTTACTGCCAGTTCTGGTCCCATTTTCAAACCTTTAAATACTTTATTCAAATTTTTATGTAAGTTTTCGTTCATCCCTGTTGCTAAGCCCACTGGAATGTCAGACAAGCACCCCTTTCTTATGTGAATCAACAGATTTTCAACAGCTTTCTTAAATTTTGTATTTATAATTGACTTTCCATCTAATAGCGCTTGCACTGATTCCCAACTATTCAAAATCGTTAAAAGCTTTTGCTCGATGACTTCTGCTGTTGGAGTAGCCATTGTACGAAATTGTCTACTATCACCCTCTTGCCGAAAAATAGAGCGCAAATCTTGGCAAATCCTGTTTTGGTATGGGTTTGATTTCTCTAAAGTTCTGGTCAGTCTTTGGAGGGCATGAAACAAGTCCAACTTTACTTTTACGTTTTGGCCGAAAAGCTCCTTTATTTTGTTTTCCCATTTGCAACAATTATCTATGACAAAATACTGTAACCTGGTAGGAGACTTGTCCATTCTATTTTTCAAGTTCATTAGCATGTCTGAAACAACATTGAATTTTTCGCGTTTAGTGAGTTGCCACGTAAGAACCTCCTTATTTTCGTTCATAACGATAAATAAAGAATTAAATAATCTTAGCCATTTTGAATCTGCTTCCTGATGGACACCGATATTCACTGAAACCTAAAACAAAGGTAAATGTATTCTAACTTCAACACAGCACTGTCTTGATAAGACACCATTAAATAAGAAATCGTGTGCTGTCATCACAAATTGCAAATTTTAGCTACCGGAGCCCAAATGCATGACAGATAAATACGTTCTCGTGCATTATCAACTCAGGTTTGAATGCTTGGTTGGAATTTTAGCAGAACAGCAAATAATAAAAACTATGATCGATTAAATCGCAACAACCTTCAACAAAGGAGCGAACGACTCAAGCTACCCAAAATTTCAACATACCTTAAACGTATGATCAGCCATTAGAGCTGTAGCCTCTGTTCTTTGCATGCACGATTCCATTTCTTTTCGATAGATATTACACCAGCAGACAAACGTTCTTCTGATAGTCTCACTGTCTGGCACACAACCAGTCAAAAGTTGCTGTAGCTCCTTTACTCTCCCATTTATGTCGATTTCCAGGTTGAGATGCATAATTCCCATTGCCAAATCATCACATAGTTCTTGTTCGCACAAAGATACAAAATCTAACTGTCTCTGTCTCATTTTTTGCTCAATGTGACAAAACGAAGCCCCCCGAGAAACATCATCCATCATTGCCGATAAGACCATTTTAAAGAAAGAGCATTTTCTTGAAAAAAGAATATCACATGTATCCTTACCAATAATGTCTATCAGCCTGCTGTCCGTTGTCCGGATTCTATGGCTTTCTTCGAACACAGTTCCAGGACAAATGTATTCTCTTGCAACCAATAAATGCAACCCTTCTGCGCTCCAGACAGCTCTTGGCGTGCGTGAATTTGAGCTACTGTTCATCCATTGCCCAGTGGGCTCCAGAATTTTGAAATGGTCAGGACACATGACAGGGCGTTTGAATTTCCTGACATAGTTAAAACATGGGTCCCAAAGAACAATAGGTGGACAAAAATATGTATCCATTTCCCGACAGTCATATTGCATAACTTGAGTTCTCCGTATGATGCAATAAGAGCCACAACCAATGAACATTTCGAATTTCGATGTGGTGGCTATAATCAAATTTTGCCAACTTTTTGGTATATCAATGGCTTCTAGGTTAGTGAAAGAAGCTATTAAAATAAAGCAAAACGCTATGGTTGAATTCATGTTGATTGTGAGATATACCCTAATTTGCGTGGATAAAAATGACAGGAAAGTGATGTGGTGTGGTCATGTTCGTTCATTCAAACGCGTGCACAAAAGGCTCAAAAAACCCCTTCGCATATAACGAAACAATACCGATTCAAAGCCGTTTTAACCAGTATGGTTTGAATGAAGAAACAATAGTTTTTAAAATTTGTGGGTGCTTAGTACTAGACTTCTTATAAACAGGCCTCTCATAAAAGAGCATGTATTCTACTGTAGCGGACATAATACAAAGAGCGGTTTCATCTTCAGTTTACGTGTGAAAAAAATAAGGGCAGAAATTGGGAAGCCGTGGATACGAAGGAAGTGAATTTAAAATATACCCCTAATTCGTGACGATATTACTTGTTAGTTGTCTTTATTCTGTTTTGTTTTACCCTGTGGAAGAACATGTGCGCCATTTAGTCTTTATGTAGCAAACATCAATTATATTTGTCTATCGTTCTCTTGCGTATATAAGAGAATATAGTCATTTTTAAACTAAATTCATTCATACATAAAAACACGCAAAGTTGTTGCAGAATTGATGCTTTTGTCACGGGATGAAGTTTTGTCAAACACAGAAATTGGTGTGTGAATAAACTTAACAAATGAAACAATACCGATTCAAAGCCGTTTTAATCAGTATGGTTTGAATGAAGAAACAATAGTTTTTAAAATTTGTGGGTGCTCAGTACTAGACTTCTTATAAACAGGCCTCTCATAAAAGAGCATGTATTCTACTGTAGCGGACATAATACAAAGAGCGGTTTCATCTTCAGTTTACGTGTGAAAAAAATAAGGGCAGAAATTGGGAAGCCGTGGATACGAAGGAAGTGAATCTAAAATATACCCCTAATTCGTGACGATATTACTTGTTAGTTGTCTTTATTCTGTTTTGTTTTACCCTGTGGAAGAACATGTGCGCCATTTAGTCTTTATGTAGCAAACATCAATTATATTTGTCTATCATTCTCTTGCGTATATAAGAGAATATAGTCATTTTTAAACTAAATTCATTCATACATAAAAACACGCAAAGTTGTTGCAGAATTGATGCTTTTGTCACGGGATGAAGTTTTGTCAAACACAGAAATTGGTGTGTGAATAAACTTAACAAATGAAACAATACCGATTCAAAGCCGTTTTAATCAGTATGGTTTGAATGAAGAAACAATAGTTTTTAAAATTTGTGGGTGCTTAGTACTAGACTTCTTATAAACAGGCCTCTCATAAAAGAGCATGTATTCTACTGTAGCGGACATAATACAAAGAGCGGTTTCATCTTCAGTTTATGTGTGAAAAAAATAAGGGCAGAAATTGGGAAGCCGTGGATACGAAGGAAGCGAATCTAAAATATACCCCTAATTCGTGACGATATTACTTGTTGTCTTTATTCTGTTTTGTTTTACCCTGTGGAAGAACATGTGCGCCATTTAGTCTTTATGTAGCAAACATCAATTATATTTGTCTATCGTTCTCTTGCGTATATAAGAGAATATAGTCATTTTTAAACTAAATTCATTCATACATAAAAACACGCAAAGTTGTTGCAGAATTGATGCTTTTGTCACGGGATGAAGTTTTGTCAAACACAGAAATTGGTGTGTGAATAAACTTAACAAATGAAACAATACCGATTCAAAGCCGTTTTAATCAGTATGGTTTGAATGAAGAAACAATAGTTTTTAAAATTTGTGGGTGCTCAGTACTAGACTTCTTATAAACAGGCCTCTCATAAAAGAGCATGTATTCTACTGTAGCGGACATAATACAAAGAGCGGTTTCATCTTCAGTTTACGTGTGAAAAAAATAAGGGCAGAAATTGGGAAGCCGTGGATACGAAGGAAGTGAATCTAAAATATACCCCTAATTCGTGACGATATTACTTGTTAGTTGTCTTTATTCTGTTTTGTTTTACCCTGTGGAAGAACATGTGCGCCATTTAGTCTTTATGTAGCAAACATCAATTATATTTGTCTATCATTCTCTTGCGTATATAAGAGAATATAGTCATTTTTAAACTAAATTCATTCATACATAAAAACACGCAAAGTTGTTGCAGAATTGATGCTTTTGTCACGGGATGAAGTTTTGTCAAACACAGAAATTGGTGTGTGAATAAACTTAACAAATGAAACAATACCGATTCAAAGCCGTTTTAATCAGTATGGTTTGAATGAAGAAACAATAGTTTTTAAAATTTGTGGGTGCTTAGTACTAGACTTCTTATAAACAGGCCTCTCATAAAAGAGCATGTATTCTACTGTAGCGGACATAATACAAAGAGCGGTTTCATCTTCAGTTTATGTGTGAAAAAAATAAGGGCAGAAATTGGGAAGCCGTGGATACGAAGGAAGCGAATCTAAAATATACCCCTAATTCGTGACGATATTACTTGTTGTCTTTATTCTGTTTTGTTTTACCCTGTGGAAGAACATGTGCGCCATTTAGTCTTTATGTAGCAAACATCAATTATATTTGTCTATCATTCTCTTGCGTATATAAGAGAATATAGTCATTTTTAAACTAAATTCATTCATACATAAAAACACGCAAAGTTGTTGCAGAATTGATGCTTTTGTCACGGGATGAAGTTTTGTCAAACACAGAAATTGGTGTGTGAATAAACTTAACAAATGAAACAATACCGATTCAAAGCCGTTTTAATCAGTATGGTTTGAATGAAGAAACAATAGTTTTTAAAATTTGTGGGTGCTCAGTACTAGACTTCTTATAAACAGGCCTCTCATAAAAGAGCATGTATTCTACTGTAGCGGACATAATACAAAGAGCGGTTTCATCTTCAGTTTACGTGTGAAAAAAATAAGGGCAGAAATTGGGAAGCCGTGGATACGAAGGAAGTGAATTTAAAATATACCCCTAATTCGTGACGATATTACTTGTTGTCTTTATTCTGTTTTGTTTTACCCTGTGGAAGAACATGTGCGCCATTTAGTCTTTATGTAGCAAACATCAATTATATTTGTCTATCATTCTCTTGCGTATATAAGAGAATATAGTCATTTTTAAACTAAATTCATTCATACATAAAAACACGCAAAGTTGTTGCAGAATTGATGCTTTTGTCACGGGATGAAGTTTTGTCAAACACAGAAATTGGTGTGTGAATAAACTTAACAAATGAAACAATACCGATTCAAAGCCGTTTTAATCAGTATGGTTTGAATGAAGAAACAATAGTTTTTAAAATTTGTGGGTGCTTAGTACTAGACTTCTTATAAACAGGCCTCTCATAAAAGAGCATGTATTCTACTGTAGCGGACATAATACAAAGAGCGGTTTCATCTTCAGTTTACGTGTGAAAAAAATAAGGGCAGAAATTGGGAAGCCGTGGATACGAAGGAAGCGAATCTAAAATATACCCCTAATTCGTGACGATATTACTTGTTGTCTTTATTCTGTTTTGTTTTACCCTGTGGAAGAACATGTGCGCCATTTAGTCTTTATGTAGCAAACATCAATTATATTTGTCTATCATTCTCTTGCGTATATAAGAGAATATAGTCATTTTTAAACTAAATTCATTCATACATAAAAACACGCAAAGTTGTTGCAGAATTGATGCTTTTGTCACGGGATGAAGTTTTGTCAAACACAGAAATTGGTGTGTGAATAAACTTAACAAATGAAACAATACCGATTCAAAGCCGTTTTACAGATAACCTTTGATTAGAACGACTTCAATTGCTGAACAAAAAGATTAAGAGTGTATGGCCTCATAGGAGAGAGGTGAGTCACACACTGAACTCGCTCACGTGGGAAAAATCAACGCCCAGAAAGCTATGCTTTCAATTTGAAATTTGTTTGAAGTCTAGTTAACAGCGTTACCCAAAGTCAAAAAACACAATTGCCTTCAGGTTTTGACAAGATCTATAAGTAATGATCTGTAAACAAGGGAATATGTATGCAATCTGTGATCGACCAAATATTACTTTATCTGCTTTACATATGGTTAATAGGATTTGCATCCAAATTGCGCTACATTTTTAGCGGACGAAGGGACAGAACACACGTTGTAAACAACATGTTCCGAAGTGTAAATATATTTCCCCACTGCAGGAAATAACTAAGCTGTTAGGGCGTAGAAAAAACCCATGGAAATATTTTGTTTAGTGAGAACTTTAGCAACGTTTGGTCGGTCTGGATTGTGATTAATTGTTGTTTTGAAATCATGGTGTAAAGTGGCTATCTTCAAAGCACTTCTTTACCTGTGGTCTTGCTCCACAGAAATTGCAGATCTATTTGCACAAGGGAAATAAGCTGTTTGGCGATCAAAAGCAACGCGAAACATTGCCCACCATTTCGGGGTGCTCTTTGACTGTAGTAATGCTCCCCGAGGTGCATAAAGCTATCAATCTCATTGTTTTATATTTTGCGAGAACCCCAGTTAGTCAATGTCGTAATAAAGGCCGATACACACTTGCGGGAACATATATAGTTGTTAACTTCATTATTTCTATATTTTATGATATACTTCACATTGTCTTCCAGACATTCTTGGATGGTAAATTGCAAAGGAAGTCCAGTTACTATAAATAAGCAATAAAGCGCCATATCTTCACATTTGAAATTTGCATCTGCAGGACACAAACCTGATCAAAGAAACCAAAAAATTTCGAAGATGGCAGAAGAAAGCGTACCGGAACACCAGGTAAGTAATACTGATGTAATAAATAATATTATGATCATGAGTCCCTGATTGAAGGAACTGGATTCTTAACTGATGCTTTCTCATCGCATTTAAGGCAGACCATGTTGAGTTTTGCTACGACGGCAAATTTATAGAAAGGCAAGGCGAAACATGGTTCCGACGAAAACCCGGTGCAGAGGAAAAGCACTTTTGCGACTTTCAAGTAAAACTACTGGGAAGCATCGCTGGTGACGACTATGAGGAAAAAGAAGGCCATTGGCTGGCGAAAATAACATGCAAAAGTGGCAGCAGGTATTGTTTTTAAAAGAAACATATAGACAATCCACATTTTAACATATGAAGCCTGGCTTCACCAATAGTACAACAGAAAGTTTAAATCAAGAACCTTGTGAGGCCCTGCAAGTTATTTTTTCTCTTGACATGCGTCTTTCTCACGACAGGACGACTGCACTACCAGCCAGCTTCTTGGACAGTCGAACAAAATTTGAAACAACAATTAGAAAAAAGTTTGGTCGCGGGCTCTTCAATGTGGCTGGTGACATTAAAGCCGCAGATCTTTCCGAATATCTGCGATATCTTAAACACGACTATGTCGTGCATGGCATGGAAAGAAGCTGCCAAAATGCTCCATTTATTGGATTTTATGACCCGGACTATTGGGTCCTGTCGGAAACAGTAAGTACCTGTATATTTATATTATAGCCGATAACTTTTAACTGATAAGAGTGACCAAATAAGAACTCAGAGCTATTGCAATATTACAAGGAAGAATGGTGTGCTACTTCTTCAGCAAAGTACAATACCTGCACATTATATCATAGAATACTACTCGTTACTATTTGTGACAAAATTAACGTTTCTTATTTACTTTCCAGCAACAAATAAAAAATGGACGACTTCTGCGAGAAGATGAACGTGAATACGTCATCATCGACAACAACGTCAAAGCAATGTCTGTTGCGATCAATAAAAACCTGATCGGCAGTTTTTCCAACTTCCTTGAGGTGATCAAAATGTAAGTATAAATTGATCCTTTTATCTGATAGCGCCCTGTATAAAGAAGATTTACACTGCTTGTCAATATTTTACACTTTAATTATGAGTATCCATTGAGTTTTGCGAATCTGACAAATTTCAACAAATAGCAATTTATGTTGTATTCACATATGATGAAATATTAATGTAGTTTTCATTGCCAACAGGATTGTAAGCTTGAGTTGTTGCTTCTGTGACAACAGAGAGCCGATGCTGATGGCTATGGCATTCACCCTGACACAGCTGTTAAGAAAAATGTTTGAACAAGATTCAACCGGTAGGAATTGAGCTTATGTCTGTCAATTATCTGTCCTTATATTATTAATTTATGAATTAAGCTTTACGGAAATGTCTTTTCGATATCTCATTCCAATTTTTCTTTTTACTAAAATTCAGGTTTATTTAAACCACCCAAGTTCATTGTCTTCGTTTTTGTAGATGAAACAAGCCATGCGATGATTATGTGTGGTCGCCAGAACGTTGGCAAATCAAAATGCCTTGAAATTCTGGCATCAGGAATCGGTGCACCCGACGATTATTGCCACCCAATGTTCCTTTCTGGAGGAGATTCGATGCAAAGTGGCACAACTCCGTAAGTGTGCATCGGTCCAAAATAAGTTTACTTTCAAATTCCATGATCTTCGCAAACCCTATTTAAATAATTCCTTCCATTCTTGTAGCAAACGAATCCAAGAATCTCTGTCTTGCAGCAACATGGTTTGCTTCATAAATGAAGCAACAAATAGCAACACCATGACAGAGTTCATTTTACAAGCGCACGACGGGTATCTGCAAGGCTCGTGCACAAGTGGTCTCTCAAAATCGAGAGCGAAAGTGCTGAGCACTTCGAATAGTGGTGTCACAGAAAGGTAATATAATTGATGTACAATACAATTGACCTTGCATTGAAAGAGTAATGAAGATTTACCCAGTGTACTTACATGAATTATCCATTTTAAGCTTAGTGTCTCCATTGTTCTCTTCGTTTGTTCACAGAATTGATGGACGCACGTTGACATTCTATTTTAAATGGGACGCGAGCTTCACGAAGTCCGAAGAAGACATTTTGAAAATGGAACTGCAACCAACAGCCCAAATGAACAAGGTAATCTAAATTTCTTATGCGAATAATATGACTGTGGGTGAAACAAACTAACCTCAATGCAGAAAAACTAAACTTGTGGCCATTCGCTTGTGGCAAATCCTCAATATCGGATCACCAAACATGATTAATAAGATTCAGTGTTTTTTGATTCAGGGTTACCTTATTGCTTGGGCAGTTCACTTCGGCGAATTTTGGAAAGCATCAAAAAAAAGAATATCGGATACCATAAATAA
Organism: Sanderia malayensis; assembly: GCA_013076295.1. Lineage (NCBI taxonomy): Eukaryota > Metazoa > Cnidaria > Scyphozoa > Semaeostomeae > Pelagiidae > Sanderia > Sanderia malayensis. The sequence continues at coordinate 4,442,314 of RQOL01000658.1, read as the reverse complement.
CATTATAAGGGATGAGCTGCCAAACACAACGCAGAGACGGTGGACATCCGGAATGTCATCAACTCTTGCGACTTACTGCATGGTACGCTTATTTTAAATTGTAATAAAATTCTCCCTTTCTTGATATGTGATTACTTACTTGCTTGTCGCGTCATTAACTTGGGTGTGTTAGAAAACTGACAAAGCTCAGTTAGAAATGGATACAAGGCAGTATTTACATTCTCTTCATTTTTATGATACCGATAGACAACTCTCCATATATTTTCTTGTTCATAGCTTGCTGCTTCTGCGGGAAAAGAAATCGGTCTGGGAGAAGCGGTCAAGTCGATCGTTTTCCAACGGGTTGCTGCAACAAAAAATGACGACACATTCTTTGAAGAGCTTGGAGCTAGTATATTAAAAGAAATTGAAGACACAGAAGAAAGCGAGGTAAGTTTACAACTAAATTTTTGTTCTACAAGATACAGAAAACCACTTTTGCATAAAAAGGCTACTTACATGTGTATGCTGGTGGCAGAATTTTGTGTGTGCAGATAATTTACAATGTTCTAACTACGCCTAGGTCTTGACATGGTTGAACCCGTCCACCTATTTCCGCGACAGTGCCAAAAGAAAGATTCAATCAATTGCAATAGCTGTGAATGTGTTTAACCGCATTTCAAATGCTTCACACATGGTTTGTACATGTTTCAGTGCCTATCAATATGACCTATACTTTGATCGATTTGATTAAGGGAGAGGATATTAAAATTTGTTATATTGTTCTAGGAAATACATAAAAAGTTGGAAGCTGGGGGAGTGGCAGCCTTTCAGGCATCAGTAATATTTTGCAAACAGGGCCCTGCCCATTATGCAGATCTTTCAAAAAAAGAAAAAACAAAGAATTGCAGAGGTAGGTCAAAATAGAAGTTGTGTATCCTGAGTTCTCCAGGTTAAATTCATGTTATACTTACACAGAAGAAATGATGATATGAAAATGGGAATGAAAGGTTGAGAATCCTTCTCTGAAACAATTGAAAACCCAGACTGAAATGAATCTGTTATTTGATAGATGCTATATTTTCTTCCAGCTAACAAGATTCCTCATTCAAAACTTTCTCCTACGGTAATGATAAAAATCAGAGAAGGTGAGCATTTAATTACTATTAAAAATATCTCAAGCTAATCCTGCCAATAATTGTAACCACAAAATGGATCCATTTAGCTTTATTAAAAATGAAAAACTTAACTGAAAAGTACAACAATCCAAAAACCAAGATCACATACATAACCTGTCAGTTGTTATAATCTTCTCAAGACTTGATATGCTGATAGGTTTGCAACCTAAAACTAATTAATATTGTTTGAACATCACATTAAGGAAATTGTGTCATTGACAAGTTTTTCAATTGTATTTTTACTAGTTTGTGGATTACCTGAGGGTCCAAGGGTTGAAAGGGATCTGGAAGAGCCAGAAAGAACATTTGGTCTCAGCAGAGAACATTGCGAAGAGTTAGCAAAAACTGAAACTACAATAACAGCAAAAATGCAGAGTTATATTGAAAGTGAGATTGATAGCAAGTTTCATACTTATTACATACTCTTTGTTAAGATAATGAAATGCCTTTTTCATTATAGTTCCGCTATATTTCCTCATTGGCAAGTAATTTATTGATATATTTCAACTCCTGAATAAATGATTGAATGTGTTAAACCCTCTCCTATAGGTAAAAAAAGACAAATAATGTGGAGAAACGACACAGACAATAGTATGTCAGCTCACCTTCTGACAGTGAGTATTTATAATGCAAACAAGTTTTCAATGTTTTCTCATTTCTGAATCTATAATTAGATCTTAAATTTTTTACAGGTTCTTGAATCTTCTCCATTAAGAGACTATTTGAAAGGGAATCCTCAAATGAAGTCATATTATGAAAAAGTAAGACCAATTTCATGGCAATTATATTATTTTCATTCAATTTATATATGCTACTTTGCTTCCATATACCTGATAAAATTTTGGACCATTTGAAAACTTTTGTTGTTTGCTAGATTTGTTATTATCATGCATTTTTCCCATCATAGGGCTATGGAGAGTGCATGAGAAGATTAGGAATGCAAATGACTGGTAGATATAAAGCCTATAACAAAGCCTATATTTTTCTGTTGTAAAATTGGGTTTCCTGTATGTCAATCGACAGATCTGGGGAACTCAGTATTTCATTGTTGCCATCACTTAAATTATTTCTAATCAGATGCATAATTCTAAAATTATCATACTCAAGTACATCAATGCTTCCCACACAGATGATCAATACAACACAAAACTGAAAATTGAAAATAAAACTGCCGAAGATGCTGTTGTTTCAATAACAATTGGAAGGTCAACCAAACGTTTCCAGTTGGAAACACAGAGGTTTTGTATAATAAAACGCCTGGTAAAAGAAGATGGCATGGATGTCTGTGCTTCAAAAGTTGACCATTCCCCCCTGCTCATAGGAGGCAGTGCTGTTGTTCACATAACAGCAGGCATTCAGCACAATGCAGTATATTATATTTCAGATATCGGTAAGCTCAGTATTCATTACATAGCATACATTCGCATTAAACAGTTTCTAAAAAGTCTCTAAAAAGTAGCTGGTGGCAAGCTGTGAAAACATGTAGAACAGATGCAATATTTTTACCTCATATTTTTCACAGAAACTGAATCTCAAGATGAAGACCAGCAAAGTTATGAGGAAGATGATGATACTGATGATGATATTGATGATGTTGATGCTGAAGACATTCTTATTGAGGAGTCTAATGACAGAAAAGAAACAGAAAATAAAGATAAAGGTAACTATGAAAGAAAAATCAATGCTATTGCCCTTAACACCTGAATTCTGTAAAACCAACAGTTTTTTCAAACTCTTATTAACCTATTTCAGATGATAGCACTGAGGGAATCAGACAACAACGAAGGAAGCAAAAAGGTATGAAAACTTATAATTTGTTCAGCTGTTGCTATTAGTGACACAGGGAAAAATCAGTAAAAGGCAGTATTACAATATTTTGTCGTATCTTACTTTATAGATCCGTGTGAAAAGTTGGAAGATTGCCTTTCAAAAAATTTTCAACCAACGAGCCTGACAAGGAAAAGAAAAATAACAAAAAACTAAAACCAAAATACTTTATTATTTATTATAATAAATAATATTACTTTATTACTATTACTTTATTACTACTTTACTATTATTATTACTATTACTACTTTATTACTTAATACTTTATTATAATCTCTAGTTTTTTACTTTTTATTTATTTCTATTATTTTATGTAAGCCACTGTTCAGTTATTCTTGGCCAAATTATGTGTATTATGTCTTCTGTTAAATTTGATAAATATTGTCTGGGGATGAAATGAAAATAACTGGTAACAATGAATACATACAAAAGCTTTGTGATATAGTAATTCTATAATGCAAATACCAAGGTTACAATATGAACTTACCTTGATTACAGAACAAAGTAAATACATGAAGAATGGTAAATACAAGATGTCATAGAATGGAAAGTATCATATACTATATGCAGTAGGACCATACAGATAGGATATATAGCCTGTACGAGTAGGACACAGGATGAAACAAGTAACACTCACACAGTGGACAAACACACTTTTATTATTCAGAAAAAAAGAGTGAGAAAGAAAGCTGGAGAAGTTACAGTCTCACTTTGAGAGATACATGAAAGCGAGGTTATAAATGTAAACAAAGATGGTAGATAAAAGTTATTTAGAAGAAAGAAACAACGACACAAAAATATAGTGATCAAATATAGTGACCACGAACAAATCGCATACATAGCACACGTATGGAAATTGTAGTAGACCGCGCAGTGTCCGCTGAGGACGGAGGAGCGTAATGAATAGATAGATAGATAGATAGATAGATAGATATAGATGGATAGATAGACAGATAAATAGGGCTATAAGAGTGATCAAATATAGTACGGATGAATAAAGTGAAAACAGATCATTAATAAAATAATACAACAGAAAAAACCAGTCTTGTTATATCCTCTGTACTTCCAAATTTCTATTGGAATTCTATCAAGCTTTTACTCATTACAGCAGATTTAAAAGCTTGTCTTCACCAACAAAATAAATGCTGCATCCTTCTTATGGCCTTGCAACCCAAAAGATGCGCAGAAACATAATTCTTTTTACTTTTCTTGAAATCACCAAATGCACCATGTTTTAATGTAAAGAAGAACCATCATGTAATAAAGTAAAATATTTTATACAAGCTCTATTGCTGTTATTGCAAGTAATGTATAAAAACTATACTGATATGAAAAACAGTTCATAAAAGACCCAGTAGAGAGTTAAAATGTTTTTCAGAAACTATATTTAACTCAAAAAAGTAACACCTAAAAACAAGCTGACAAAAAAAGAAAACCTTGGTAAAGCATAGTTAAAGATTCAAAGAGAAAATTCCAGGCATAGACACTGTCCACGTTCTCCACACTGTCCACGTTCTCCACACTGTCCACGTTCTCCACTCCACGTTCTCCACACTGTCCACGTTCTCCACACTGTCCCACGTTCTCCACACTGTCCACGTTCTCCACACTGTCCACGTTCTCCACACTGTCCACGTTCTCCACACTGTCCACGTTCTCCACACTGTCCACGTTCTCCACACTGTCCACGTTCTCCACACTGTCCACGTTCTCCACACTGTCCACGTTCTCCACACTGTCCACGTTCTCCACGCTGTCCACGTTCTCCACACTGTCCACGTTCTCCACACTGTCCACGTTCTCCACACTGTCCACGTTCTCCACACTGTCCACGTTCTCCACACTGTCCACGTTCTCCACACTGTCCACGTTCTCCACCTGTCCACGTTCTCCACCACTGTCCACGTTCTCCACACTGTCCACGTTCTCCACACTGTCCACGTTCTCCACACTGTCCACGTTCTCCACACTGTCCACGTTCTCCACACTGTCCACGTTCTCCACACTGTCCACGTTCTCCACACTGTCCACGTTCTCCACACTGTCCACGTTCTCCACACTGTCCACGTTCTCCACACTGTCCACGTTCTCCACACTGTCCACGTTCTCCACACTGTCCACGTTCTCCACACTGTCCACGTTCTCCACACTGTCCACGTTCTCCACACTGTCCACGTTCTCCACACTGTCCACGTTCTCCACACTGTCCACGTTCTCCACACTGTCCACGTTCTCCACACTGTCCACGTTCTCCACGCTGTCCACGTTCTCCACACTGTCCACGTTCTCCACACTCCCCTCCACCTGTCCACGTTCTCCACACTGTCCACGTTCTCCACACTGTCCACGTTCTCCACACTGTCCACGTTCTCCACCTGTCCACGTTCTCCACACTGTCCACGTTCTCCACACTGTCCACGTTCTCCACACTGTCCACGTTCTCCACACTGTCCACGTTCTCCACGCTGTCCACGTTCTCCACACTGTCCACGTTCTCCACACTGTCCACGTTCTCCACACTGTCCACGTTCTCCACACTGTCCACGTTCTCCACGCTGTCCACGTTCTCCACGTTCTCCACACTGTCCACGTTCTCCACGCTGTCCACGTTCTCCACACTATTCACATAATCTCTCCATACTCCCCACCATACCATGTATTTAAATATGGGTATAGTCATATAGACTTCAAGTTTACTTCATTGCCTATATGCTATTTCCCACATTTCCTCATTGCCATGGAATAAGAACTTTATGGCCCTGCCCTAGCCCTGGGCCACACGAATACTCACCAACAACCATGCGCAATTGAATTCCATACTTACTGTCCTTGTTTCTTCTTATTTTTCTCACCCCCTATAATTTCACAGATGTCCTTGCTTGCATGCTCATAAAACTCCTTATCAGCTGTCAAAAGACTTGTCTCAACTCCCCCAAAGATGACGATAGATACAAGCCACATCATAGGCCAAGCAAGAAGCATGCTGCCTGCAAAAGCACTTTACGTACGTAACGTTCCGCCCAAGCCAAGCCCATTCTTCAGTATCAATACGAGACTGATACAAAGTTTGTAGGAACCTCGTATTGATTATTCGTTCCATGAACCTCAGTATCACTACGAGGTTCATGGAACGAAAATGGGTGTGTTAAGGCGTGTATGTGTATAACGCTATATGAAATTTTCGTTCCTGAGCCATCGAGGGCCTGCCTTTTTTAACTATCTTCAAGCGAGGTTGCAAACGAAAGTGAAAGTGAGGTCACGGAACAAATGAGTTTTGAGTTCTTGGAAAGAGAGACAGATGTAAAAGTAAACGCGGAAGTAAATATATCATCAAATTGATATTCCATGTTAAGAATCTGTAGTCGTACTTATAATCCACTTGGAATGGCATTTTGAATTAAAAGAAATCAATTAGCTCACTTTATTTTGCTTTCCTTTGCCAAAACGGACGTTGTTCCACGACTGGAAATGAAGTATTCATTATTATTTCCAAAATAAAATAAGGGGAACTAAGACAGTCTAACTAAACTTTGTTTGTTTACGTAACTTTTCCCAGGCCATTTCCGCACCTTCAGTTGCCTCGATTCCAAAGCAAATAACATTATTTTATCTTGTTATTTCTGATGTTGAAAAATCATAGAGTAATATATTTATTATGACATTCAATTCTACAAGTAGATTCATCATGCGCGGAAGTTACAAAAGAAAATAAGCTAACTGTACACTATTTAATTGTAGAAATCTATTCATCTGTGTATCAAATAATGACCTGATTAAAAGAAACCTATTGCTTCTTTCTAGCAGATCTATTACTTCGACTTGGTTGCATGGGCTTGGATTTTTGAGAATTTCTGGGAGGTTCCTTGGGAGTTTTTTGTCTCTGACTTTGTTTTTTCCTCTCCAGATGCATCTCTTCTGGATTCAAAGCAATAGCAGGCATCGATCTGGCTTCATTAACCATCTCTATCGTAAGTTTGCGACGTAAATCAGTGGACAAGGCGTCTCTTCTTGCCCCAGTTGGGGTGGAGGGGGCAGAAATACAAGTCTTCGAATCAAAGTTTATTGTCCGCGCGTGCATATCTTCGAGAAGATCTGCGTGTGATGCAGAAACCCGTGAATCCTTACGCGCAGTTGTCTGGTTTTTGCAATCATAAAACATGTCATCATCCGTGCATTCTTCACTCGCTTCTTCTCCTTCGTCTATAGTTAGTTTCCTAGCAACACCAGTTTCGCTATTCTCCTCCTGCGCAACGAGCTCCTCCGTACCAAACCTCGAGCCGAGCGCAGATGCCAGCGATTCCGCTTGCGAAATTTGAAGTTTTTCATTTTTAGGCCGAGGTGTGTCGAGCTTTATCGGCCTCTCGTATCTATCCGGAGACATCGACGCAAAATTACCGCCATCGACCTGGTCACTGGTCTCTGTTGTCCTATCGAATTCATTCTTCTTCTCGAGAATCTTCGCATGTTGCGGTGAGAGCATCAATGTCCGTTCCGAACTTGTCCGAACTGGTGGCGTTTGTCGATCGGACGTTGTCGGTGAAGATTTGTCCGATAGATTAGCCTCGCTCCGACTTGCATAGGTACGAGACGACGGTGCCCAAACATAGCCTTGTTGTGCTGCGTTGTTGTTGTACGGAGCAAGTGAGTAGAAATGGGCTGGTGGCGCTGCCATGACAGGCAATTCGAGCAGGCTTGCCAATGTTGACATTTTCCGATGTCGCAATGCAGCCCCCCTGCGTTGCAGTCTCTGTCTTGCAGACATACAACGTATGTAATCATCAAATATGAACTTGGCTGACAGAAGAGGCAGGGGGTTTACTAATGATCTGTTTCTTGCAGCAAATGGACGATGAACTGTGATGGACAGGGACCTGCTGTCATCTTTGTCTGCTGTTGCTTCAACGTCCTTTGAAAGAAAAAAAGATTTAAAATCATTCTCTCGTTTACATGGGGCTGCAAAATCCTTGCAAATAGCAATACAATCATTTGTTTATCACAGGGCTCAATCAAAAATCATTTGGTGCAGAAGTACTCTTACCAATGTACGAAATTTTTTATATTTTAGAGTCATTATTGACCAATTTTTGATATCAAGGCTTGTTAACAGTATTCATAAAAATGAATGCCCTTGGGAGTGAGATCGACCTGAAACAGTCAATGAAATGAAAGAGAATTGGTTCCTCAGTAATCCTTGAAGGTGTTGGGAGTTGGGAGTGCCATTTGGGCTGTCAATCACATTTTTATCTTATTGCTGACTTTGATATATACAGCGACGTACGACATAAGCCTTAGGGTAGAGTCTATCAATCTATGTCCTTGTCCTAAATCGATCTATATACACCCCTTAGATAGCCCCCAAAAGGGGCAACTTACTGACCTGTAGTAATGCAATGAATTTGACGACACCCCAGCCAAGTTTACTTGTGTCAGGTTCAACTAGCATGAACTGGGTCGAATCAATAACAAGAAACCTTCGCAAATGCTGCCTGCAAATGATAAATAAAAAATCTATTATTTTTAATAAATATGTTTGGAAAGTTGTATTGCACATTTATAGATCAAAATATAAAACAGCACGAGACAAAAAATCAAAATTTAACAAAACACATTGGAAAGGCTTGGGCTGGGCTGGGCTAAGGCTGACAGCATAGCAAAATAAAAATTATCAAAATTAATCCCAAAATCGAGTTAAAAAAAATAATAAAAACAGAGAAACTAAATTAAAAACATAAAAACATAAAAATAATAAATTTAAAATCGATAAGAAAAAATGAAAATAATAATGAAGAAATAAATTTAGCTCAAAGAAAAATATGCAGCAGCGACCACCCCAGATGGGAGTCGAACCCACAACCTTTGAATTAGAAGTCCAACGCGCTAGTCCATTGCGCCACTGGGGCTGCTTGCAAATGAGAGGAAATAAATTAATCTTAAGGTTACATAGGCATTGTTTCTACCACAAAACAGATCGCTTTAATTCTTACCGATTTGTCGATACAACAGTACAAGCAATTAAGTCACTGTTATCTGTAAAAACAAGAATAACGCCTTTAATATTGCAAATAAGAGACTGGTCGGACTCTGGTGCAAAGTTTGGTGTACTATCTCAGAAGAAATATCATGAACTGGATAAAATAATATCAGTTAGATCGTCAGAGAAGAAATATTACTTCATGTAACAATTCTATACCTTAGTGCAACAAAAATATCAATGATATGTAAACTTACTAAGATCAAGAACATCATCTTGATTGACCGGGTTTTCGATTTTATTTAACGGTAGATAGATCTCCCTTTCATTTCGAATCAATAAACAGAGATCGCGCAGAAGCAGAAAGACACGGATTGCCTGGAAACAAAAAATTGATAAATTAAACAAGAAGCAAGTAAGTGCTCAAGCAAGCAACTCCTCAAGTAAGCAAGTAAGCAAGTAAACATGTAAACATGTAAACACGTAAACACGTAAACACGCAAACAAGCAAACAAGCAAACAAGGCACATGGAAATATCGCTAACCCTCCTGGCTCGTTCTTCTTCACCACAAGGTAGTCTGTTCTTGAATTCAATACCAGTCAGCGGTGTGTTAGTTGGCGGAAGAAGCAAAGATGAGTCCATCATAACGTACTGTACGTTAATTGGTTTATTCTAAAGAAAAAGACCATCACATGATAATGATAGAATGTTATAATTTAGTAGAAATTGAAGGGATACTTTATCTATAATCTCAACTACAATCTACAATCACGACATCTACAATCTCAACATATGACAAGATTAATATTCAGCCAGTCCCTTGATTAAATGCTAGTAGCTACAATTCAGCCTCGTCTAAAATCAGTGTATGATATCATCAGAATGAGACTTGAACAGGCTACAGTTGGTTCGATAAAATTGTCTTGGTTAGCATTGAAAACGTTAAATATGCACCTTAACTTGGTGGTATTCACACTCAAACATCTCTAGAAATATCTCATCGGCCTGAAAAGGGGAAAGCCTCGTAATGAAAACATAAAAATAAGATCATTTCGAAAATAACAACTAAGCTCCAGCATGCATTGTATTAAAAAAAATTTTAAAAAGAAAATTTACCCTGTAAAAGTTTCTCAACTGAAAGGTGCTTGCTTCACGAGCATTCTAAAACAAAATGGCAAAAGTTTTAGGAAAATCCTGCAGTTCAAAATGGGAAAGTATTGCCTTTTGACGTTTGATAAAAGCAGTATTAAGATGTAAAAAACAAATGCAATGTTGGTCAAATTAGGCAATTAACACATTATAAGAGAAAGCTTACCTCAATCATGGCGAAGTGAAAATCTTTCAGTCTGCTTTGATTGTCTTTCACTGCTAATAATTTCAGCACCGTGATAGCCATTTCCAATGTAACTAATCGAACTTTTGATCCTGTGGAAAAGCGATGGAACATGGACAGTTTGATTTGAAAGTGTTAAGCGAAAACACAGAACGTAAAGATAAGGAAGAAAGGGTGAAAGAAAAAACAAAACAAAAATAAGAAAAGACAAATAAAAATCATGAACAAAGGAAAAAACAACAAAAAAGGAAATAGAAAATAGAAACATAAACAAGGAGAAAATTAGAGAAAGAAAGAAAAATATAAAATAAAACGATAAAATTGGGAAAAAGTGAAGAGCGGTGGAAAATCAAACAATAAAAAGAAATACCAGAAACACGGGAGGACAATTACAAAAATAAGAAAGAAAAACAAAAAGAATGTACTTAGATTTTATATTTTGTTAGTTAAAGTAATAGTGATAAACACTGCTCAACTTTTTGCCTTGCCGAGTACTGCCTTGCTTATAGAGCAGTTGCTTGTAAAAAAATGCGTGTACAGGTAAAAAATTTGCCTTTTTAAAAGAATTTGTGAAAGAACAACGTAGATTGCCTAGTAATGCTTGTAAGGAGATATCAACTGAAACTTTTATAATAATCATTTGTCTCGAAGCTATTTTCTTATCCAAGTCAAAAATGATTTTTCGGAGAGCCAATTGTGGTATCAACTTGAGATTTACACGTTTGGAACTGTTGATTACTTTTAATGTTTCTTTTAATGTACTTATTATAAGCATTTTCGAAATTAGTTATTAGATCAATTGATTTCCGACGAATTTCACTTGAAGCTTTTTTATTTGCTCTAACAGCTTTAGATGGCAATAAGGCGTACTTATTGTATCATATCAATAATCATATTGTCAACAAACTCTTGAAAGAGTCAAATGCTTCAGTTCCACCTTGGGATTTACTGACAAACCTCACAAGGTAATTCTGAAAATCCAAGCAAAAGGTATTTTCATGAAAAATTTCAATGATATATGATATTCGCATGCTGTCTTGATAGAGTAAGCAGCAAAGTTGCAAGAATTAGTTAGGGAAATCACTCAGACTTGGTTCAATGGTTCTATATACAAACTACACTTGGATATAAAATTGCATCAGTTAATAATGTAATTAGGTTTGCGATAAGTAAACTCTTTAATCAGACAGGTGGTTAGCCCAAATAAAGAACATATGGTCTGACAATAGGAATAAATAAGAATTAAATTATATTTGTGTCCCAGTGGCAGTAATATGATCATACAGTTTTTTTAATAAGCAACTAGAATTTGGTCCAGCCCTGAAAGTTGCTTAAAATTTCGGATATTTTACCCTCAAAGTTGCTTAACAGTTGCTTAAAATTTTTTGTACCTATAACAGCCTCTCCTGTCCCCAGGGTACCACTCCCTAAGTTCGTGGGTCAAAATCATCAACTGTAACGCCTACAACACAAGGCTTAAGAGATAGTAAGTGTAAATTAATGTTAGTCAAGAACTTCAACATAAAAAGCCAGTTTTGGCATGTGAAAATAAATGACGTTTGAATTCTTAGTTGTTAACAGTAATTCAATTGAGCCCTCGAGTTGCTTAATGTTAGGGTCAATCCAGCCCTAGTTGCTTATTGAGCGGTTGCTTATTAAAAAAAGTGTATTCAAGAACGCGCTGGTCAATGGATATACTAATGAATGTTAAAAGAAATCCACCAATCCACTTTTTATTCATAAGATTTGAGTCAAGGCACGTGCATAAAAAGTATTAAAAATCGTCTTACCATCTCTTGCACCTTGTTCAAGAATTGAAATAAGATGCTCCATCAGCTCATCACTATAATCATCACAGACCTTCAAAATAATTACAAAATCAAATCAAATTAAATTCAAAACATATTTGCTATTGTATTCAATACGATGGGCATTATGGTATTTGCATTATGGTATTTAAATGATACCATTCACCTCTGGCAACGATATTTTGGCATGCTCTAAAATACTTCTGTCAATACCTAAAAAACAATAAATTATTTCATAAAAAACAGATATTTTATATAAATACAATACACAATATACAATATAGTTAAATGCATATACAGAACATATGTAAATAGAGAAAATATAGAGCAAGAATATAAACAGGTTCTTGAAAAAATAAGGGAATATTTATAGAGATTAAGAAATTTGAGGGTAAGAGCATATACGAGATTTTGAATATACCTTTATTGTTCAATAAAGCATAGAAAAAGCTAATTGCAAATAACGCTTCACTGTCGCCACGAGTACAATCAAATGTGGAATAAATGCTTTTTAGAAAAACCCTGTAAATCAAAGCAAACTGTGTTTGAAATATCAGCAGGAAATAGGCGAGTAACTACTTGCTCTAATGATAAGACCTAGATCTATATGGAGGGCGCAAATCATATCAAAACATCTGCTTCCTTTAATTTATCAAATCTACTTTTTTGCCTAAAGTCTTTTTTCTCTTTTCCGAAATTTTTCTATTCCTTGAGAAATTTTGTTCATTTTGGCTTAGCTTACCCCGAGCAAGAAGAAACTAGAGACATGAATAATAAAGGCGTGTATTTGCATGCCTGAACCAAACAAAATTTCTCAAAGAGAAGAAAAACTAGATAAGGAAGAAGATTTGCTAAAGAAAGTCAGCAGTTACCGAGAACCACGAAAGATTAAATCCAAAAAAAGGAAAAACAAGTAACAATAGTGGAATGGTATACCGCCAGATCTCATAATGCAAATTGTTAATCATCTCAAACTAAACTTACCCACTATTTATTTGGCTGTGTAAATTCTGAAAGATCAAAGAAAATATTGACGTTACAGACAGTAACTGGAAAAGAACAAAAAATCCGAATTGAATGGTTGTTTGCAAAGGAGGTTTTATTTGGAAATTAAAATAACTCGTGACGATCAACAGTCTCTTACTGTCATTTGACTTTGAATTTCTTCGGACGTTGCTTCGGGCATTGCACAAATCATGCTTTGACTATCTGTGAAACAAGTCATATGACTTAAGTTAGAGGCACGGTACAACAAGCACAAACACAACATAATAAATAAAAGTCGTAGCTTTATTCATAACATAGAGAAGTTCTCACAAATATGCAACCGAATGCTTAACTTTAAAATTGTCAACGGATGCTAAGTATTTAGACTGTGGGAAAGTTGGAAATATCCCGGAGATATTTTATTGATGACATCTTTGGTAGACATTTTACATGAAATTCCAACATATCTTTTGTGGGTATATTTTAATTTTGTAAAAAAACATCTTATGTCAGTTACATTACTCTGTGGACGGAAAAGATAATTGAAACTGGGTGCTGATTGCAGTCACAGAATAGAGATAATACAGAAGGCCAACTCGTGTCGGTATCCTTTGAAGTTCATGGTCATGGATTTTGTGGAGTCCTTAAACTCGTTTTCATGTCGCCAGTGGCCGAACCAATGGGCCGAACACTGGCGACATGAAAACGAGAATAGAACAGAGAATAGGCCCGTGTTTAATGGCGGATAGTGACAAAATGCTGTGGCAGGGAAAGCGGGTGTTGTGTGTGAATGTCATTAAAAGGGCGTTGCATACAAGTGAAGAAACTTTTACTGATACACGGAATAACAAAACGAAGGCCTAATTATTGTTTTTTTTATTTATTATGTCTAGCATATTACATAACACGTGTTTTGGAGTCCTTAACCTCGCTTACATGCGTGACCATCGAAAATGCTCGAGTCGGCCTTCTGTATTATCTCTATTCTGTGTTGCAGTATAGCAGACAGGAAATTATGGACAGTGTTATAGCTTGAACCAATGAAAACGATTTCATTGTTGTAAAACAAATGGTAGTGAAATTATGAAGCCATGGAGACAATGACGTCATAGTTCAATAGCGTAGGGTGGAGTGCATTGCATTGCGCAGAATACAGTACACTGCAAATAATTTCAGCTGATAACGAGCGAAAAGAAATATGCTCCAATGAGCAAATTTCGAAATTTCTCAAGTTCTGATTTCACTACATAAAGCCTTTTGAATGGAAATATGCAAGATATATACCGGGTGAAACAGCAGTTTGATTTTTTTCATCCATTTGAAGCATTGGAAAGCTTCTTTCACTTCCTGTTTCACTTCCGGATTGATTCTGGAGACTGTTTGTATCTTTCGAAGATGAAATATCTTCGTCGGCTGAACTGTCTTGTTGCTGGTCTGAAAAATGACAAAGCAATACATGAATTACGACCAGAAGAATAGCTAGGAAACTGACCTCTCGTTAGATGAATTTTGTATGTTCTTGGCTATTCCACCCCTCAACCCCCACCCCCTTACACCCTTATGTTTATTGTAGCGTAGACATAGGATAGCTGGAGATTTGCAGAATGAAACCTCCATTCATAGCATCATACAATTAGCTCCCCATTAAAGGCAAAAATTGAATTTATCATGACTAGGGTCATAAGGAAACTAATTGCCCTTTTTACAGCTGAAACCTTTAAAAAACAAACAGTAGCACTAGGCACGCATGCGTACAATGCGCAAAATTACCAGCTTTCTCCCTCTCCCTTCGCTTCAATCTTTGCCTATCATCATCTTAAAATAAAAGAAAACCGAATCAAATTTCAAATATCGATTTAACCAACCGCATGAAAATTCACTCCGATTATCGATTGCGTAGTTAAATCATTCCAGGGAAGAGACTATAAAAAGCAAGAATAGCAAACCTGTGACGTAAAAGGTTGAGTTCTTCTTTCTTCTATCCTTTGATATTGATTCTAGTTTCTGTATTAAATTGTAATTGTCGATTATGATTCCCGATGCTTCCAATTGAGATTCAAGGCTGTCAGGTGGAGGAATGAAAGCTCTTATGCCAGGCGTTCCTTTTGCTGAGCCGGGAGTCTGAAAGATACGACAGTTTTCATATCAATTACACCTCTGTAGACTGTCCACACTACAGTTCAAAGACTGTCCACACTACGGACTGGACATCGATTAAATGAACACTGTTGAATTTAAATTCCTCAACAGGTTGAGCAATATTCCTTGATGCAGACATTGAGGGTGCATAACTATTAACTCTTAACATCTGAATGTCCCTAATCGTTATTTTCACATAACATCTCAATGTCCCTAATCGTTACTTTCACTTAACATCTCGATGTCCCTAATCGTTATTATCACTTGGTGTTCAACAGATCAAAGTCTCGATACTCCTTAGTTGAAGCCCTGAGTAACTTGAACATTCACTAACGTAAACAACTTTATTCTGTCGTATAGTGGTTCGAGGTATCAAAATCTCAACAAAAGGTTGCAAAAGACATAACATTGCCAACTGTATAGACAAATCTCTGCAAAGCATGAGATATGAAAACGAGACAACGTATGTACCTTTCGCAATGAGGCTGGAGAGCCTCTTGAGTCGCATGTGCTTGTCGCCTCTTCTTCATCGTGAAGAATAACGTTAACGAGGCAGGATATAAGAGGCTCGTGGTCCATAATAAGCAATATCTAGCAGAAAAATGTGAGTTATCATCGAGAAAATGTAGACATAAATTAGAATTAATCTGTAAAGATGGATAACATAATCCATCTCAAATAATTAAGATCTAACAGGGAAGGAATACTAAAAACAAGGCATGTTAAAATCAGCCAACCTGGGAAAGAAGAAACAGTGACACCAATCTACCGATGCAAACTCTTTCGTGTTTCGCCTGAAATAAATTGAAAACAAGTCATTTCGGTTGAATAAATAAAAGTACAGCTGTAGTCAATGAGTTACACACCCACAGGTTATAAAAAACTTTGTTCGAGTTAATCAGAGCTCGAGCAACTGTGGTTCAAACATAGGGGACAAATTTAGAAAACCAAAATCAAGAATAAAATATTCAGACATTGAAGAAGGCGACTTAAAAAGTGGTCTGCTTATCAAAGATCAACTGCAAACGTATAACGAGAAATTTCCTTGTAAACTAAGGGCGTTGCATGGATAGAAATTCTTTGTGGCGTGTCTAGCTGCATATATAATAACAAAGTAAAATCAAAATAAAAGCTTCAAGCTGCTTGAAATAAAGAATAACAACAAATCGGGCTTGACCCGTTATCAAGTCAACTTGATAAGTAGCTTGAAGCTTTTATTTTTATTTCACTGTGTTATTGTATGGATAGCTTGGTGTTATAAGTCCCTTACCGAGTTTTCAACTTGAGATGGTAAAGAATAAACATATAATGGTATGAGCAATCTATTCAACAGATGATCCGTAAGAATCATGTTCAATTTATCGATTTCCAGGCACAGTATATCGTGTAGATAGTGAAGGTGATCCAAATGGTCGGCTACCCACATTTTCAACCGATCACACTTCAAATGACTGGAAGAAAAAGTAGAGGAATGACGCATTGTTAATACTTGTTCGGTAGGGCTGGGAGTGAATTCAATTCACTCGTTGTCAATTCAATTCACTCCCACAATTCAATTCAACTCGGGCTATTGATTCGCCTTCTTGAATCAAAGATTAAAAAATCGAATTTCTTACTCTGACTCGATCATGACGCAGTCATCCAATTCAATTGCATGTTTGCCAATGAACCAGACGAGATTCGAGAAATAGGGATTCGCAGTTTTATCACAAATGAAATTCAACATGTTTTCGTGTCCAACTGTAAACAAGATATTGTCGTCAATTCAATTTAAGACAGCAAAATTTTATGCTTAGTTAGTAAGCTTAGTTGCACAGTATCTTATCAATATGACATAGTATCTATGAAGCTCAAGTATATCAAATTGTTAGGTAGCCACCCCCCCTGGAAATTATTTCAGCTCCATTGACAAACAAAGCAGAACGATATATCTTCAGGTGGTAAACAAATGTTGAGTTTAACAACACGATCATCTATGATGTATACATAGTTCAAAAAGGTGTTCTAAAGGCACTATCTTGTAATGGCCACATTTGATGTACAATTGTGGAAACACAAATAGTTATAGACGTTAACTTGAAAATACTAATTTTCTCACATCTGAAGAAGATATCACACTCACCTCTGTATACATTGAGAGTTAGCGTTCGGACAGCGATTCGAACCATACTTTCTGGATGATTGAAAAATTTGATGCCCTCAGTGTAGAGAGGGAAATCGTTCTTTTGCTGGTAAACAAGAATTGTTTTTCTCAGAAAAATTGTTTATGCTGGCATGATGAGATGGTTGAGAAATAATGAAGGTAACAAAGAAATTTAATGAAGGCAAAATGATGAAATTTCGAATACCTCATTGAAATAAAAATTAACTGTGTGTTTATTCAGTTTCAATGAAAGAGTCTTCAAAAATGAGATGTAGTAAGCCAAGACCTTTAAAAATATAACATTGAGTGAGAAATTACAAGTTAAATTTCAAACAAGTACTAAAATCTGTAGACTAATAGCAATGTGGAATAACAATGCTAGGTTACCTCTTCATTTGAGAAGTCAAATTTATGAACAATGATTGAGTTAACATGGTTGTTTGATAAAAGAAAGTCTGTAACAAAAATAGTATTAAAATCATTGATTACGAATAAAGGTGGTGGAAATAAGGGTTGAGGGTGACACAAATGGAAATAGAAATTATAATATCATCATATTAGAACCCTCAAATTAAAAAAGAAAGAATGAAGACATATTAGATAAGGTATCTATCCTGGTAATCTATAGAATTCAGACACCATGCATATTTATTACAATTATATATAAGACACATAACAATTGCCATAACCACACAATTCTGAAATCTAGATTGTTAAAAGCCCTCAATATAATACACATTGTAGTGCAGTGACATGTGAGATTTCTATTCTACAGGGTTCAAAAACAAATCCTTGTTGAAAAACTTCGGGATGATGAAAATACTTACAAAGTGATGTTTCATGCCTGATGTTCTCAAACAAAATGTTGAGAGTTTGGAGAAGTTGAACAGTAACATATGTTCCACACTTTTGTGTCATTATCTTCAGAAAAAATAGCAGCATGTTCTTTTCCAAGAAGAAGCTATAGCAATATAAAAATGGAAGTTTGTAACAAAATTCAAACAGAAAAGAAATTTTTGTGAATGAGGCAATGAGAAAGGTGGCCAGTGCCTGAAAGAGACTGCTTCATAAAAAGGTTACTTTCCAATCATAATTATTCCATACTAGAAATTTTAAAAAAATCTTAAAACAATCCTATAATAGGATTACAAGGTTCACAGGTTAATGTAGGATAGATTGTGTCTATGTGTTATAACAATGCAGACCAGACTAGCTTAGTACCAGTGCCATTGATGGAATTTGAAGTTAATACTTGACAGGAGTCACTAAATTAATGCAATGTAGCTTTCAGTTTGCAGAGATAGCCAAAATATGTGCTTTGGAAAATTGAAACACAACTTACTCAAAAACAGAAGAGTCATTCTGGTCTCCCCAAATCAATATCTCAGCAATTGATCTTAATGTTTCCACAAGAAGATGCTTGTTATTTTCATTCACTACACTGTTCTTGGTTAGAATGAAATGCAAATATCTGTGGATTAAAAACAATAATTTCAAAGATTAAAAGAATATCCCAAATATAATATCCTCAGATCTACTATTGTCGTTATCATACATTACTGACAGAAATAGAAAAACATTACGCCTATCTGCTTATCAATGAAATCAACAATATTTTATTTCATAACTTACTTTAATTTCTCCAAGGAATGGGCTGCTTTCGGCTTCCATACAACTTCTGAAATCCAATTTCTCGGTCTTTGGAACATTTTTATGGGGAAAGTAGTACTAACGCTGTAAGGATAGCTTATTCCATGGGTTACACAATTACAAATATAAATATCTGAATATCAAGCAGACAATCCAAGCCTAATAACATAGGCCTACAGGCAAAGAGCAAAAGCAACTATAAATTAAATCTCCACAGCTAGCTGTATTTGCACATAAGAAGTCCAGTATCTTCTGTTCAAGTTGGTAAGCATCAATAACAGACTTTTCAGATGAAATGCTCCTCGCATTAATCAACAATTCATTTATTATTTATTGAACAATGAGTAAGTAGGTATAACTCTGAACCAAACTGAAAATCGACTGTTTCTCAAATTCCTTCTTTGTAAATGGAGAGTGCGCATGTGCGATTATGCCCCACCTTCCCGACGGAGAATGATGACACATCAAATCAAAGGTTAGTTAACCTGTTGGTAGCTCACGACGAAGTGAAACAAGAAGCCGAACGGCTTCAACACGGTAGCAATAGAATAGGAAATGATGTAGAAATACTGCAGAACCCTCAGAATCGTTTCAAGATACAAGTACAGTGGAATCTCGCTATAACGATCCCCGCTTATAACGAACTTCCCGCTATTACGAACTAAAACTCCGATCTCTTGGATTCTGGGAAGTAAATACTGTAAATGCTCCCTATATAACGAACCCTGGATATAGCGAACTTTCGTTATTACGAACCAAACTTCCGATCCCCTGACCACAAATACCCTCGATATAACGAATTTTGGAGAAAACTTATCGCGAAGGGTGAAATTTTCAAGCTCAAGGGTGAAGTTTTTCAAGCTCAAAGGTGAAGTTTTTCAAGCTCTGGATGGACTTCAAACATCGGGCCTTTTTTGTGCGGAAATAAGGAACGAAATCGAAGAAGATCAATTTCATTTCGAAATTATGACGTAGCAATGAGAAACAATAAGGAACAAAAACATATCACTGATTTTTTTGTTCAACAGAACAGAAAGAAATAAAAGTAGATAAAATAGAAATAGTAATGAAAAAATTGACATCAAGTGGTAATATCGACTTTGCTTTGCGATGTTTCATTGTTAAACATGCTTGAGCGTTTTTCCTGTTGCAATCTATCAGAGCAATAACTGTTGTCATCCTGGAAACTGTTTTTTGGAACAATATAGTGTGCCATTTAAACGCGAATACTTGATCGAGGGTCGAACAGACATTCTGGTCCATTTGTGTTTGGAATTCTTCATAAAAAATGTCCCTTCTGTACAACAAACTCCCGCTATTGCGAACTATTTTCCGGTCCCTACAGAGTTCGTTATAGCGGGATTCCACTGTAAAAACCAATAAATCAGGAAGACAAATCTTAGAATTGAATTGAACGTGTGCGAAGCACACTCGTAAAACAATGATTAACCCACCTATGGTTCATACAAATAAATACCTCAAAGGAGAGGAGATGAAAGGCGTCGACTGACAACGATATTGGAGATGCCAACCCCATGGGTATTTCACTGCAGGATCGGGGATCGGATTCTTATCAACCCATCAGCACTTTGCTGTGTGCAAATAACAAGGAATGGATGATTTCATTTCTTTCCACATTAACTCTGATTAAATCGAGATTTAATCACCATTTAAATAAGTCCATTTTGAAAATCCTTTTGGAATATATAAGTCCTGGATGCTTATCAAGGACTACTGTTGAAGTACTTTACTTGAAATGCCTGAAAGATAAAATTCAACTTACAGTGCAACTGGCCATACATACAGTTAGTACAAAAATCACAGAAAGTCTACTATTACGACCTGAGTTTGTAGGAAAGTCGACTTTTGTTTGGACCTAAATATAATTTGCGTTTTGCTAGACTAGGCCTGTCCCTACCCTGACTCCACAGGCACCGTTAGGTATTTTAGGCATATCTAGCTGTATATATATTTAAAATTAACTTGAATTCATCATTGGTAAATTAATTGACAACCAGATTTCATTGCAAGCGAAAAGCAGCAGGAAATTTAAATTTATACTCACAGCGTGTCTGTCCAACTTCGAAGAACTGAAGGCAAATCCACCATGGTTTGGTTGATGGTTGATTTGTTTGATTTGATCTGAATCCAATCGTGCGCGTGTAATACGCAAAGAAAGCGCAAAGCCGCGGGAAAGCCTCAAAATCTATTGTTCTGGACGGGAAATGCACGTTTCCGACGGGAAATGCACGCTCCACTCCAGCTGGTTTTAAACACGTTATCAACTGAAGTTGCTACCGTGAAATAGAAGAATACCGTATTTCCTGCAATACGCGCGCAGTCTACTTTAATCGGAGAAACTTTCGCGGGAAGAAACTTTCGCGATTTTCGCGTTTTTGGCCTAAATTCGCGAAAGTTTATTGCGCGAAATTTTCTAAAATATGAAATTCGCGAAAGTTTATTCTTGATAAAAATTTCAAAATTGGAAATTCGCGAAATTTATGAAAAAGTTTCACTTTGAATAAAAAATACTTCAAGGTTTCTGTTTAAAGTTTCTGTTCAGACTTGGAATTCGCGAAAGTTTATTCTCGCAAAATATCCGATTTTGCCTAAAACGCGAAAGTTAATTCTAGAAATTTCGCGTTTTTTTCGCCTCGCGAAAGTTTCTTCCCGCGAAAGTTTCTCCGATTAAAGTAACTAAAATGTAAAATGAGACGTTCATTGGGGATGAAATAGAGCACAGAAATATACTGGTGGAAAATATATGCAATTTTCGTATCCCTTGTAAGTTGGGGAAGGAGAGGAAATTCATACAAGTTAGCTACTAAACAATTGTTGCCTTGAAATAATCTGCACTTTCGGCATCATAGGAAGCATGCATGTTGTCAGGCTTACCTGAGTATCACCAGAATAAAGTTAAAAACAACTGACGTATTTCGCAATGACAAGACATATTTTATTAGAAACACTCACGCAGTATCGAATTGCATGCGAGAATAAACGTCAAGGCAACAATAACAGGAGCTGTTATTGTTACGTTAACGTTAATTCTCGAACAGTTGGTTTCTAAATCTACTGACACAGCTCTGTCGAACGCTGATAAAAATAAATAACCAAACAGATGTTGGTACATTAATTAAACGACACATTTGTTGCACCAGTTGAAATAAAGTGATTGTATAAGCACGGTCGAGTCTCTAAAATAAGACCATAAAATCAGGCACACTATTTATGTTTTTCAAATGAACAAATGAGCCAACAAGCGCAATTTTCTAATAGAAACAAAACTGGCAAACGATCATCTTTGTTTTCTGAGCCTCGTTCTCATCAATGTTCTGCATTCGTCAACTGCTTGGTAATAACATTGCTCATCAGCTAGCATCGATGCCATATTTTTACACGTTGAATTCTGTATGAAAAAACACAGTCTAATTAATTATATTAGCTTGAAAATTACACACGTTACTGTCCATGTATATCATCGACTTATTATCGAGGTTGAGCTGCACAGAGAAATTTATATATAGAAATGTAGCTCTACAACAAAACTACACTGTTTTTCTTTCAGCTACTTACAAGGTTTGAATCATCAAGTGAAAACGTGCTGATCCGTGATGTTCTTTCCAAAGACGAGTTTAGCTGTCCCAGTTGGACTGCTGTCAATTGAAAACATTCACTCATGTCTCTGTAAGAGAAATAAAACGTTTATGATGAATAGCATAACGTATCTAATAATAATATATACAGCCTGCCTAACTAATCGCGTTTCCATCTGGGAAGTTTTTGTCCAGCATGTAATCACAAAAAAACTAAAATTCCAGCACATCATTGGAAAGGACTAATTGAGCACTGTTTAGTAGGGTAATTTGGAAACCTATAGCATAAGCCAAGATATGTCGATATTTCTAACTCAAAACGTGTCAAAATGGCGTCATTGAAAGTCACATTTTTAACGACGTCAGCCTCAACTCCACAAACTCTATCTAATTCGAACGAAATTCTCCGTCCCTTCATGGATCACTAATGAACCAACTCTTAAAAACAAACATCTATAATTTGAACTTTAACATGTAATTCGAACATTTTCACGCTTCCCAGGGTTTTCGAATCGAATTAGACAGAGTTGATTAAATTATCATACGCATGCGCTCTCACTAACACATCCCACGTGCGACCGGTCACTCTTGCTTCAACCGGTCGATAAGAAACCCTACCTCGTTATCGCTTCTCGGCCTTTTGGCTAAGTTCTACCCGTTTTTACTCAAACCGGAAACTGAGAAGTTCGCCTATTGTTATATAGGTCCAAAGATCAGTACAAATTGTTGGAAGTCCAAAGTTCGCCTTTGTTGTTAAAAGTTTACTGTAACTTTGTTATCGAATCACGATGTACGCCGCTGCCGTTTCAAAAGGCATTAATAACGGATCGTCGATTGACAGACCTATCAACGGATCTTTCTCGAGACTAAAAAGACCTACATCCATCCGTCTGCGAATCCCTACGGGATGCAAAGTCGACCCAAAAGAGGTGTACGATTATTGTCGTGAAATTTTTAACCTGACCCCCGTGTCATTGGGGAAAAACACTGCAGGAGACATCATCCTCACAGTAAAGTCAAGCGAAGAGAAAAAGGAAGTTCTTAAATTCGCCTTTTTAAAGGTAAGCAGCGGGCATTCCCTGGCAATCTTTGACCCAGAACAGGACATCACATTTATTAACGTTTACAACGTCCCCTTTGAACTACATGACGATGCACTGGTTAGAAAACTCTCGAAGTTTGGTGTTGTACTAAGCCATCGCAGAGGCCATCACGCCGAAATGCCTGAAGTCGAAAATGGCATCAGGCACTTCAGAATGAAACTGCAGGCCAGAGTGCCGTCTTTTCTCCACTTTGGCAGTGAATCTTTCTTCGTCCGATATCAAGGCCAGCTGTCAACATGCCGCAGATGCAATGAGCCTGGGCACGAAGCCAACCAGTGTAACAAATCTCGTTGCTTCAATTGCGAGGAAACAGGCCACAACATATCAAGCTGCCCTGAACCTCCCAGGTGCTCGATTTGTTCATCGACGGATCACACGATTACGTCGTGCCCTGAGTGGTGTTCTCAGGTGCGCAACGATGACGAACCCTCGGAAGAAGAGTCTGACACAGTACCGGAGTCAGAGGACGAAACTCCAGAAGCCATTGACTCTCAACCCTTACCGCTCCCCTTCAGCAATCCTCTCCCTGATTCACTTCAACCTCCGCTCAAGCTTTCCACACTTTCCGCCCCCGAAGCACCAGCTCCTTCGACACATGAACAGTCCTCCGCTTCCTTAGTACGCATATCCCCTCCGGTCATCAACTCATCCTCCAAAAAGATACCTGCCATAACTAAATCACACCATTTAAAGAAGAAAACAAAGCTAGACATCCCAACAGAAAACGATCTTGGAAGCCTATCCGACGGAAGCGTCTCTTCCAAACGCCCCCTAAGTTCCTCCTCTAGTTCATCCACAGTCAGCAGCATTAGAGAAGCCACCAGAAAAGACCGCAAAAAACCAGAAGAAGGAAGACAACGGAAGACACAAAGGAAGAACCCAGACAACTCTCTTGTAAGTAAAATCACACCTAGCTTCGAAAAGTAGTTGTTTTTAATATTTTTTGTTTTGCCCTCATTTTACAACTTTTCTCTGCTATCAAAATGGATCTGAAATGTCTAACTATTAACACCCATGGTCTTAAAGACTTCCAGAAGCGCCAAACAATTCTTCAGTGGGTCAAAAATCAAAAAATGGATGTTATCTTTATGCAGGAAACGCATCTTTCTTCCTCTGAGCTCGCTCTTCTCAAATCAGATTGGGATGGGCAAGTCTTCTTGTCTCCAGGTAGCAATCATTCTGCTGGCGTCTGTACCCTCTTTTCCAAGAACCTCAACTTTTCTGTGATCTCACAAATCAATGATGTTTCTGGTCGTTTTTTAAATATACTTTGCGATTTTGATAATACTTGCATCCAGTTTTGTAATGTCTATGCTCCCAACCACGTCTCTGCAAGAGAGGAATTTTTTAATTCCCTTCACTCTATCCTTAAAGGAGGTATACCCACAGTCTTTGGCGGTGATTTCAACTCAATTGAAGATTCTTTCCTGGATAAAAACGGCGGTGACTCCGATCTCGCCATCACTGCCTTGAGAGCACTTCAGCATTTGAATCTATCCCTTAACCTAAAAGATGTATTTCGGCACCTAAACCCCTCTACAAGGAATTTTACTTGGACAAACCCTGCAGGCAATGTTTCTTGTCGATTAGATAAATTCTATGTGTCAGACAGTATCTTCACCAATTGTTCGCATTCGCAGATCATATTTTTTCCGTACTCTGATCATGACGCACCGTGCATTTCGTTTCGCCTCCCTAACTCTCCCAAGAGAGGACCCGGAATTTGGAAGTTTAACACATCCCTTCTATCAAATCCCGACTTTGAAGAAAAAATCAAAACCTTCTGGTCGCATTGGCAGCTTCGAAAACTCGATTTCCGTGACCTAAATGTCTGGTGGGACATGGGCAAAAAGAAAATCAAACATATTTCTATAACCTTCTCCAAACGTCTGGCACGTGAACGACATGCACGAAGATTCTTTCTAGAGCAAAAGCTCCAGCACTTATGCTCTCTAAAGCCCACAGAAAATAACCGTACCATGATTGAAGAGTACAAGTCTGCTCTGACAGATCTGCATAATGCCGCAATCCAAGGAGTAATGATTCGCTCCAAAGAAATTTTTCACAATGATTTCGAAAAACCATCAAAATACTTCTTTAGCCTCGAAAACTCCCGGCAGAGTGCCAAAACTATCCCCTCACTAAAGGTAGAACATAAAATCGTACACTCGCCCTCAGAAATTCTCGAAGAATCCGCAAAATTCTATGAGAAACTGTACACGGCTGCGTCACCAGATCCAGCCGCACAGTCGTCTCTTCTATCTCTAATTAGTAAGCGCCTCACTTCAGAAGAAAAGGAGTCTTTAGAAAATCCGTTAGACTTTGAATCTTGCCTTACTTCTTTGAATTCCATGAAAATGCACAAATCCCCTGGATCTGACGGCCTCCCCGCAGAATTCTACCAACATTTTTGGGCTTTATTAGGATCAGACCTTGTTGATGTTTTAAATTATTCGCTTTTTTCCGGCCTTCTGCCTGAATCCATGCGTCTGGCGATGATCTCTCTCATCTTCAAGAAAGGCGACAAACAAGACCTCAAAAACTGGCGTCCAATTTCTCTTCTTAATGTCGACTACAAGATCGGTACAAAGACTCTTACCAACCGTCTCAAAGTGTTACTCTCTTCCGTTCTCAGCGAAGACCAAACATCTTCTGTTCCCGGCAGAAGTATATTCGATAATTTAATCCTTATCAGAGATTCTATATCTCTTGCAGAACAAAAAAATACTCCCTTGGCACTGATTAAAGTCGATCAAGAGAAAGCCTTTGATAGAGTAGACTGGAACTTTCTACATGAAGTCATGACTGCCATGAATTTTGGTCCTGCCTTTTTAGGTTTTGTTAAAACTCTATATAACCAGGTTTCTTCTTCCGTTCTAAACAATGGATTTTCTTCTCGACGATTTCTTCTTCATCGTGGGGTCCGCCAGGGTTGCCCACTATCCCCCCTTCTGTATTGCCTTGTAGCTGAAACACTAGGCAACGCCATCCGAAATAACAACAAGATAACTGGCTTTGCCCTTCCTGGCACCCTTGCCACAGTCAAGATTAGTCAATTTGCTGACGATACCACACTTTTCGCAACTAATGAAGAGTCCATTAAAGAAGCCTTCTCTGCAGTCCACTTATTCGAACTAGGCTCAGGTTCTAAAGTTAATTTCAACAAAGGTAAATCTGAGGCCATTTGGTGTGGAAGATACAAAGGTTGCATTTCCAACTGTGTCCCCAGTTTACACTGGTCATTAGATTCTATAGAAATTTTAGGTGCCCCATTTGGATCACTTTCTTCAATCCGCAGTGCATTCGAAAAACGAGCCAACCAACTTGAGAAACGACTTAACTTATGGTCAAGTCGCGCTCTCTCCCTCTATGGCAAGGTTATGATCATCAACTCTCTCGGTCTCTCCGGTTTGATCTTTCTTTCTACAGTTTACATGATACCAAGTGACATCTTATCTCGCATCCATTCCATAATATTCAGCTTTCTGTGGTCTTCTAAAAATGAGCTAGTCAAGCGTGAAGTCATTTTTCTACCACGAAATAGTGGTGGTCTTGGATTGTTAAACTTACGATATAAGAGCCAAGCACTTCTTATTCGCTGTATCTCTGCAATTTGCAATCCTAGTGCCACCCCAAAATGGATCTTTCTAGCTCGCTATTGGATTGGACGCAGTCTCTCCAAATATAGCTCCTCGTGGTCTTTCCTTAGAAGTAATACTATTCCCAATTCCCTTTACCGGCCTGCCCAATACGACACTTTGCTTTCCCTTGTAAACAAATACGGTTCAAACATTGTGGACATGTTCTCTACGGGTTACACCGTTAGCAGAATGTATCAACTGATACTAACTTCGCTGCTGTTAGTGCCTCGCTCCGAAGAGCTTTGGGAGATAATCCTTTTCTCTCGTTCCATTCCGTGGAAGTCTGTGTGGTCTTCGACTCTCTACGGACTATCCTCGGGTTATGAGAATGACGTCGCATGGAAAATTACTCACCGCGTTCTCAAAACGCTATATCACCTCAAGTCATGGGGCTGTAAAACAGATGGACTCTGTAGACGCTGTAAAGATCCGGAGACTATCGACCATGTTTTTCTTGAATGCCCTGTTG
The DNA here is from genome assembly GCA_013076295.1 of Sanderia malayensis. NCBI lineage: Eukaryota > Metazoa > Cnidaria > Scyphozoa > Semaeostomeae > Pelagiidae > Sanderia > Sanderia malayensis. The sequence goes on along the minus strand of RQOL01000658.1, from coordinate 4,414,488 downwards.
CCATCGAAACTTGGATCAACTTTAAGACCATTTTCCAATGTTTAACCAGTGACGCTTTTGACCTCAATTCTGAGATAGTTCTTCTGCGCATGCTTCCTTCTTATGTTATTAACAAGAACGCTCCTTTATTATTATACTTAATTAAACTTATTTGCTACCACTTATGGACTTCCAGATGTAAAATGGTATACGAACACAAACACTATAATAGTAAAGCCGTAATATACCGCATTCGTCAAGCTTTAAAAGAAAGGATAACAATAGCTTTTAACACAGCCTCCATTGACGGCGGCAAAACTCTTAGCAAATTCTTAGTAAACAATATTTTAGCACATGTTGAAAATGACCAACTCCATTTGAATATATAATATATTTGTAAAATTAAAGGTTATACATATCCATGTTATTAACCCGATTTCCGTTGATTTAATGTATTCATGTAAGTAATCTGATTTTTGTATCTATCGCCCTTGCCATGTCTATGGAGGGCTGGAGGTGTACCTACTGCTTATCAGGGGGCACCTCCAAATAATATAAAAGGGAAAAAAAAAAAAAAAAAAAAAAAGTATCTGTTCTTATCAGCTTAATATCTGATATGCACCCAAGGGTGCTCAAATATTAAACTGATTTTTGGAATTGGTCTGTGGGTCTGAAGCTTGCTTCACCCCAGACACGGGTTGTCCTGGTATTGCAGTACCGCCATGGACAGCCCACAACCTCATTTATAGTAACAAAAAAATAATTTTATTCATTCTTAACTGATTGTGAATGGGAAAGGCTAACACAATCACTTTTGATTTGATCCAGGATGAATTTGTCTGGATTTTAATTTTAGTAACAGCAACACTGGGAAACTTTACAAGCAAATTCAAATAAAATACAAAACTAAAAACTTGTGCTGCATGTCAAAACTCAACTGTAAAAATACGTCACCAGACAGTTCTTTATGTCTCCTTTCATCTGGTGAGGAATACTTTGCAATCTGAGAATATTGCAGGGATGGGATATGATATATTTGTTTGCTTACTTTGGATGCAAAAATAGCTTCAGATGGGCCCTAGACAGTGACAAACTCTATTACAGCATTTGAATAAAAACTCAAAATGTATGAAAGTGTATTATGAAAATACCTGTGATATTCTGCATCAACAGTCAAGTGATCAGAATATGCTTCTCTCAAACGAAAAACAATGTTGTCTTTGTTATTTATAAGATCTTGCAAGTGTACACAAAGGTCTTCCAATTTCAACAAAATTGAGTCTGCAACATAAAAAAGCAGCAATGATACAATAAAGTGTTGTCACATTGAGCCCCATATAAGGAACCATTGATATTTGCTTTAATTATGAAACCTGCTATATAAATCAATAATTTATTACTCTTATACTGTCATACTTACTCAACGATGTAATATCGGTGAGATCAGCTGTGGAATTTAATGCTTTATTCTTTTCTCTTTCATCCTGGAACTTATAAAAATGCAAATATCACATTAAAAGAAAAATAACATTTCAGCAAAGTTTAATTAAGCTTAACAATCACATGGAAATGTAAAAAATAGCTAAATCTAAGACCAAAGACTTCTGAGTGCAGAAACATTAGGGATACCTCGCAGAGTTGTTCATTCAACTTGGAAATCTCTTTAAGTAGTTTGATTTGATTCAGAGATTTTGTTCTGCCTAATTGAGACAGCTCACTGTTCATTGACCTCTCAGCATTCTGTTTTAAAAGAAATAATAGGTATGGTTTAATAATAGGATGTGCTTGTAGATTGTGTAAGTTGGTCTTGAAAGTATCACTTCTATTTTTCACTGCACTATTGTCATTTTTCTTTTGTTTTGATGCTTTCCATCATTGTGCAAGAACACAACTAATAAGTATAAAATATATTCTTAGCAACTAGCCCTGTCGATAGTTGCAAGCCTGGCTTTAATGACACCAGAACACAAAGTATTAACAAGGATGCCGGAGATGGGGTGTGGGTGGGGGGGGGGTTCAATTCAAGCACTCCTCCTGCCTTTTCTTAAGGGGGCAAGGAAGACAAAATAAAAAAGATTTTCCAGAAGTACCCCAGCCCAGATGCTGGCATCCCTGAATATTAAGTGGCTGCTGAAAAAATAATCTTGCCTTTTCTTTAGGATTTCCATAACTATCACCACCAATATTAGAGTTGGCAGCATTGATCTGCAAAATCTGATATATTTCGTTGTTTTCAGCTACCTTTAGCACTTTTCTCAGATTTCCAACAGTTGCGTAGCTTGTAGACCATGGATTTGAAGCCATCTTGCAAATAGCAACAATGTGTCCCTGCTTATAACAACAATGAAAGTAATTATATTATTGGTGAGATTGTGGTGGGTGAAACAAAGGCTTTTTCGATCATTCGCCCAACCACCATTTCGCCCAACCTCTAAAGACGATTCGCCCAACCGCTTTAGACTATTTGCCGAACCCTTATGGATGTTTTGCCCAGCTGTTATATATGTTTTGCCCAACTCTTATGAAAATTTCACCCAAGCTTCTTGTACGTTTGGTCGAAAACTCGAAGAGACCCAACAAAAAATGAATTTTGCGAAATGAGTTCAAATTATAAATGTGGCTGAATATACCAAAATAAAGAATTTTGATGTAAATGATCTTCAAAAATCATGTGTAGAACAATTTTAGCATTTCTAACAGATTTTAATCAAATCTAATCTAATCAAATCTAACCTTTCTACTAACTGCTTCCAAAAGACGGACACTACGACACCACAAATCAATCAATTAATGTAACAAAACAATTTCACGAATAAAAATCAGTTCATTGATACAACGTTTCGGGCTTGGCCCGTTATATAAAGTAATGAAAAATCTAAAACAAGTCAGTCAATCAAAATTAATGGCTGTCATTAATTATTTAGTTACAACTGCATTTGGAGCAGGATAGTTGATAGTTGAACCAGCTTGACTTGTATGTGGATGTTTCGCATGTAATTCAAAAGAAGATTCAAACGAGGAAACAAAATATTTAGGATTCGTGTATACTAAATTACCTGTGTTCTCTTTTTAGTCGAAGTTCTCATTCAAACAACTCTTTAGGTTAGGCCAACTTTCCAAATCTCCCGCACATTTCGCATTTCGAGAGTTTGATTTCATTGGTTTGATTTGAGTTGTCGAAAACGAGGCCACCATTGACGTCAAGTTTCAAAAGAACAAATTCAATAAAATAGAGCGCTGAGCTGCTTAAGAATATCATCTATTTTAAACAGTTATTAAAGGACAATTGATAATAAGAGTCGAAATAAACTTACAGGAAATTCTATAACGCCATAAGTGCAAAGGCCCAGCTAACTGTATATACCTTATCATTTGCCTCACATCAAAGCAAAATGGTCTCATAAACCAAGAAGTTACAATAAAAAATTGCAAAAAAATTATTCCTTTGATTAAACTTGTTATTATGACAGCTGATCCGTTGACAATTAAATGTACTCCACTTTTCCTTAACATAGATATTGTGCCATTGTTTTGGTAAATACTTTAACAGGCAAAAGAATAAACCAACAAATTAACAAAATAGTAGTTTTGTTAATGCGGATATAATACGATATATGCTTAATAAAATTGCACTCATCCACCGTAAGTCCAGATGGAAATCAACATGGTCCATTGATAATTAGCAGTATTTATATCACAAGATGAGTGTGTGACTTGATAAGTTTTGAGTTCAAATTTATAGGAGAAATGGGTTAGAGGTGTCAGATGCTTGAACATTACTGGTTTGTGGAATCAATGGACTTGGTAGAAGAACATTAGATGAACTATCGGGTGCTGCAGTTGATACAAATGAAGTTTGCTCTGAACGAAGTTCATTGATCGATTTGGCTTTCGGCTTTTCTGCAGCAAAGGGGTTGGTAGTTTTCGGTACAATAGTACTTGCAAATGGATTCAATGACTTCTCATCGGACACTTTTGTTCCTGCGATATCATCAAGATTGACAAGCTTTGAGCTAGTGCCAAGAAATTGATCAGTATTGGTATCTTGAAGAGCACCACCAACAGACGACATGTCAAATGGGTTGGGAGTTAAGACATCCGCTGTGTTATCAGCTCTTGGGTCAAAGCCATTGCTTGAAGACTGAAACATGTTTGAGCTTGGCTGTACTGCAAGATTTGATTGGATTGAAGGTGGTACAGCTGTGGGATTCCATGGATCAGCAGGGGCCACAGGTGTACTTTCCCACGGATTTGGCTGTGTGTTTGCAAAGGGATCCTTGGGTGCCGAGTTTGATGACCATGGATCAGTTGAATAAGATGGATTACTGGCAACCTGTTGCTGGACAGCTGGTTGTTGGTGGGTTGACCATGGGTTAGGTTGGCTAAGTTGGGCAGTAGAAGCAACAGTTGGTGGAGATGTCCAAGTATCAAATGATGTTTCATTGCCACCTTGTGGTGCAGGTGCGGTCAAATCAAGCAGTGTAGATGGTGGCGGTGCCAATTTTTGTTGTCCATTGTTGTGACTACTCTGTTGTAACGCCATTTCTAATCTCGTCTCATCTCCAACTTCAATCTGTTTTTTCTTCTCTGCTTCTTCCCTGCTCATGGCAAGGGCAATCTGCAATTGCATCTCTTCTTCCTGCTCGTTGGTTGGCCTGGCCTTTTCAAATTCAGAACTGAACCTACCATCAGAAGAGTGGCTGTCAGCTTCTGTCTTCTTCATCTTTCCACCATCCCAAGATGTGGATGTTTGAATTGAGCTGTCATCTTGCGTTGATCTTGCTCTATCAATGCTATCACTCGACCTTGGATAACTCGCCGTGAATTTCCGGTTCTGCTTATAACTTGTGTTTCCAACACCTCCCTGAGACTGAGCAAATCTTTCTTTCGCTTTCAGAGATCTCTGTCGTTCGTTCTTTAACCTCTCGTCATCTTTTAATAATGCTACGATTTGTTTGGACTTTTCTCTCACGTTGATTCCCTGGTCCTTTCCATCCTTATCGATAAATTGAAAATCTTTTAACGTTTGAATGGCGAAGAGGTTTTCACGACATTGTTGGGCAACTCTCTCGCTTCCAGTTTTGATAATGTAATCCAAGACTGTCAGTGATTTATAGACATGTCTCCAGTTTTTGCCGTGATCATTTAATCGTTTCCAAATCATACTCATGATGTTTGAAAAAGCAGTTACGTTGTAGGTAGCGTCGGCAATTTCACTCATCAATGAACTGGATGGGCCCCATGGATCATTCGATGTAGCTTCGCGGACTTTCACTTCAATGTCGGTGAAATTCCTCACTACGTTCTTCACTTGTCTTCTAAAAGCCATCTTGATTCGTATGCTTCAATTTCGATTCAAATAATACTCATAATACGGCTGCTGGTTGAAATAAAAACTGGCCTAATACGGTTTAGCCAATTTTTCAACACATCAAATCATAATGGCGGACAACATGAGGATGATTCAAGCAAACTTTTGCTAATACGCATGCGTAGCATTCCTCGCAACATTGGGTGGTTCCCCGAATGTCATCAAAACAGGCAAGTCAACATTGATATATTAATGTGTCGGCTTTGAGGGCTCGTTCTCGCATACACACCGAGAATATTCCCCGCAGAAGATAACTTCTGACGAACAAGTGCCCTTTGCTTACATTACAATGATCTTGAAAACTAATTTGACTTGTCCCTCTTTTATTGATAGTTGTCGTTGTCGCTTCATGTATGTTTTATTACTGGTAACCTATCGTAAAACAAATAAACCATGTTGAATGGTGAACACCCTAGCCGACCATTCGGGATTTCGCCCTCAGTTCAGTTGCGTCACATTTTGATCAGGGGCGTAATTTAGGATTTGTTGAACAAAACTTCCTCAGGGAATTATTATTCAAAGGTTTATTATGGGACCACAAGTAAGAATGGCACAGCTTTCATTCATTCGCATCAACATGCGCGAAAATCTTCAGAGTTGTCATGTTCACTGCTCCGCAGCTCATTCACAGCCTCTCTCCCGTCTCTCTGGCGCGAAATTTAAAGCAATGACTGTAATTTACTTGCAATAATGCAATTGATAAGTTTGGTGGACAAATTTACTGACACCCCCGCCCACCCCAAAACATGAAAGATCGAGAGCCATGTCCTTTTGCGTCAAATCAGTGAAATGAGCATTTGTTAAGATCACTTGAGACAGGTATTGATAAAGTCAACGATATCAACCAACAACATTTTTGAATTATAAAAGTTAATAATTGAGAATAACGTACTAGTAAGTAGATATATTATCAAGATAACACGCAAAATGCTTCATAATAAACAACAGGTAATATATAAAAAAGTAGAAACGGTAATGGGTAATAAAAGTTATATTGTGAAAAACATAAAGAAAATGTGTAACCAGGAAGCAGTCTTAGCCAAACATGTTTACAACTTGTTTGAGAATGCCTTCAAAAGCCCCAAATCCGCTTGTTGCTGCTGTGTCTTTGGTGTCAGCCTCTTTGCCAGCCTCAGCTCCAGCAGAAGGGCAGATATTTAAATCTTTGCAAACGTTGCCAGGCACGAGACGTTTCATAAAATCATCGTTGCCCAACTTGACTTTTTTTGCCACACGGTGACACTGAAATAAAAAAACAATTTTATTAGCTTACTTTCAAATCTTAAATAGGTAATCAACTTCGCAGATGATGGAACAGAACTGGAGTATGTTACAGTAAACACCCGCACATAAGAACACGTGATTTTGAGATCAGGCTGATTAGGTTCTTATTTATCGGGTCCTTAGTGAGAAATCAGCCTTAAGATGTTCTTAAATTGTTCTTAAATTGTGCTGTTGGAAGTCCGAAGTGAAACTATGCTATAGATTTAACCAGTGGTGGACTGGCCCACCAGTGGCGCTGAACCAGTCGACCCCCTCTCGAAATCTTGGTGCAAAAATATATGAACCATCCTTTCCCAGCCTGCACCCATCAGGGCCCCTTGAGTATGCTAGTACAAAGGAGTAAGAAAACAATGATAATCATTTTACTAGTACCCTCAATAAGTACCAACAAGTACTGAAACTGTATATACAGTATTATATTCCATATGCATTTGACAGTTTTATTTTCGGTACACAGTAGTCAGTATTATCATTTTGTACCTTTATATAAGAACATTTTATATTTCCAGGCTGATTTTGTTCTTATAAAACTGGTGCTTTATTTGCAAAATTTCAGCCTGATGTTCTTAATCCACGTGCTCTTGTGTGCGGGTGTTTACTGTATGTTAAGACAAGCTGTTTAATTATACACCAAAATATAAAAATATAAATAATAATCAAAATATTAAAAGTTGGAGCAGAATGATGAAGTGATGTTTATTTTAATTGGTGCCCCGAAATTTTCTTATCGTGTTAAAGACGTTATGAATATTATACGAAGACCTTTGCACGCGAGAAACCCTGAAAGTGCATGAAGCATACATTTTATGAGAGATTGGACAGCAAATGAGTATGGAACTAATTTGTTATTTGCAGTGATAAGAACACTACAAATTGAATTGGGATCTGACTTAGCAACAGAATTAGTTTTTTAAATTCTTTTGTCATCTACATGTAGGCTCCACGTAAAGTTTATCCTTGTAATAAATGACTGTGGTGTCGCTTGGCAATATTGAAAACTCGTAGCTGCTAATAAAGATCAATCAAAAATTGAGGCCTCAATCAAAAATCGCACAAGTCTTTTCCTCTGGGGGAGCATTATTGAGGCGTTGTTAAGGAAGGGAATATGTGCACAGTGATTCTTTCTCCAAAAATAAGGACCCTGGAATTTACGTCAAAAAACCCTTGCTCACCTCGGCTTGAGCTTTCTTGGAGCTAAATTTGGAACACAGTTGGTCAACTTGATTCAAAATTCCGCTCGACATGGTCTTTTCGTCTTGTAAACTTTTCCCTACCAGCTGCATCACTTTCTTGCAAGCGCTGCATGAACTCATGCCACCACCAAGCATATTGAATGACAGCTTCGCTGAGCATAAATGCGATTCGCACAATGCCGTTGGGAATGTAAATGGTTTCAGATGTTTCATGAAGTATTTTCCTAGATGACACTGCAAACAATAAAACAAAATTGTTCAAATGAACAATAATTCTATCAAACCATCTGACTGCTACATCATAATTTAATTGTAGTCTCAAACGGTCTACTTAGTTTGATAATATAAATTATTGTTAACAAACCTTTCCCTGGCCTCTTTTCTTGCATTCAGTTGATTGCAAATCCATGAATTGGGAAAGCTTAGCGGAAAATGGTTCTACGCTGGCTTGTACCACTTTGGCCTGTTGCATCATGGTCTTGCAGACCGAGCATGGTGTTGCTGCTTTGCGAACAGTGGCTGGGAAATTTGTTTCTATTTTGTTGCCTTTTGAGCAGAGTCCTATCTCTACACAGATTCCAGCAAGGTTCAACTTACTGAAGGCATAATCCATTATAGTTCTTGTATTCTTCATGGCCGATAGACACTGTAAAGAAGGAACATTCAAAACAACGTGTTAATTACTTTACTAGAATTAACTGATACTTATTTCATTGAAATAATTATACTTAGCAATAAGTGAGTTGAAACCTGTATTGCGACTGAAGTCAACAGATCTTTGTATGCCTTATAAAGCTCTGAGTATGCTACAGCACAATGACCATTCAGGGTTCAAGTTCAGACCACACATATTGTATTGTCCTCCATTTCCCACGGAGTCCCAACATAAACAGGTACGTTTAGGCAGGGAATTTCTCTCATCCATCGACCGCACTGCCTAACCTCTGTTTTCTCAGCTGATTATGAAATTATATGGTATTAGCAATAAAATAAGCCCTTACAACATTTTAGAAAACGACCAGAAGTCACGTGACCTATGACGTAAAAAAGCGCTATTTTTGCTAATAGAATTCGCTGTAACTTTCTTAATATGTATCCGATTTTTGTTTTAAAAACGGATTCAGACTCGCCTGAACGAAAATTGTGCGGCATTCCAAAACCTGAAAGAGTTGGGGTTTGGAGGCAGTATAACTGGAGACAGATTTTCAGCAACACATGGCGATCTACATACAGAGTTATTCAACCGCGGGGCTAAAGGAACTGCGGGGCCATACAGATCTGGCTTTAGTGCTAACATCAATACAGTTAATACTTGGATTGCAACTTCTCATATTCCCAGCAGATTAAGAATCGCTCTAAAGGAGCAACTGTTCTTGAAAACATCAACAGCTCATAAAGGAAAACACCCCCAAGCGGAAAAAACTTCACCAAAAGAACGTTGACAGTCTAAAGAGAACTCTTAGAAGCTACGGTACCAATCCATTCTCTGATTCCCATGCAAAATGAATTTCAACTGGTCAAGAACTGGACCCGAAAATTGTCAATGATCTTCTTAAAGCGTCGAGCATAGGAGAAGAGAAGATGCTAAGCTTCATTGATGATCGTCTAGTTACTGGAACGGTGGACTTTTTCACACCGATCAAGAAAACCAAAGTGAGAACTGGTTTAGAAAAAGCCAAGCGGACACCTGCTGCAATAACTGTCATCAAGGAAGACAGACAAGCCTTTTGACTTCTTGCTTCAAAAGCACAAAGCCTGGAAGAGGCATTTGCTCACCCTATCACGTCTGTTCCCCTCTCCATCGCTACAGCAGACTCTACTTTGCGTCAATCTGACAAAGCAATTTTGCAACGCTTTTTATTCGACGAGTCATAATGCATGAAAGCTGCACCCACAAGGTCTGCACTTTGGATAGTAGATGGCATGGCAGCAGTTTGCTCTCTCAAGCCAAAGCAAACATACAGAGCTTGGATTAAGAGCTTAATCAAACTCGTCGTTCCACCATCTGAGATGAATGCAAGTGAAATACACGTTGTGAATGACACCTGTTTTAAAAAGAGTGTGGAGAATGACTCCAGAAAGAAACGTGATGAACCTGGCCCAAGAGTTTATTTGGAAGGATACGACCAAAACATGTTGCAAGGATCGAAATGGCAAGAGTTTCTTTATCGATACAAAACTGACTTGATTGGGCTGATTGCAAGATTTTTGAAGGAGGATGGCTATCAGGCAGCACAACATTTCAAGTTTGTGACGGAAGAGTACAATCATTGAAATAATGCAATCTCAGATGGTGGAGTGACGAATTTGATTAAACTCTTAATCCAAGCTCTGTATGTTTGCTTTGGCTTGAGAGAGCAAACTGCTGCCATGCCATCTACTATCCAAAGTGCAGACCTTGTGGGTGCATCTTTCATGCATTATGACTCGTCGAATAAAAAGCGTTGCAAAATTGCTTTGTCAGATTGACGCAAAGTAGAGTCTGCTGTAGCGATGGAGAGGGGAACAGACGTGATAGGGTGAGCAAATGCCTCTTCCAGGCTTTGTGCTTTTGAAGCAAGAAGTCAAAAGGCTTGTCTGTCTTCCTTGATGACAGTTATTGCAGCAGGTGTCCGCTTGACTTTTTCTAAACCAGTTCTCACTTTGGTTTTCTTGATCGGTGTGAAAAAGTCCACCGTTCCAGTAACTAGACGATCATCAATGAAGCTTAGCATCTTCTCTTCTCCTATGCTCGACGCTTTAAGAAGATCATTGACAATTTTCGGGTCCAGTTCTTGACCAGTTGAAATTCATTTTGCATGGGAATCAGAGAATGGATTGGTACCGTAGCTTCTAAGAGTTCTCTTTAGACTGTCAACGTTCTTTTGGTGAAGTTTTTTCCGCTTGGGGGTGTTTTCCTTTATGAGCTGTTGATGTTTTCAAGAACAGTTGCTGCTTTAGAGCGATTCTTAATCTGCTGGGAATATGAGAAGTTGCAATCCAAGTATTAACTGTATTGATGGTAGCACTAAAGCCAGATCTGTATGGCCCCGCAGTTCCTTTAGCCCCGCGGTTGAATAACTCTGTATGTAGATCGCCATGTATTGCTGAAAATCTGTCTCCAGTTATACTGCCTCCAAACCCCAACTCTTTCAGGTTTTGGAATGCCGCACAATTTTCGTTCAGGCGAGTCTGAATCCGTTTTTAAAACAAAAATCGGATACATATTAAGAAAGTTACAGCGAATTCTATTAGCAAAAATAGCGCTTTTTTACGTCATAGGTCATGTGACTTCTGGTCGTTTTCTAAAATGTTGTAAGGGCTTATTTTATTGCTAATACCATATAATTTCATAATCAGCTGAGAAAACAGAGGTTAGGCAGTGCGGTCGATGGATGAGAGAAATTCCCTGCCTAGTTTAAATCGTTTTTAGACTTCAAAACTTTCATGCGCCCAGTCCGCCCCTGTCACTGGCCTCAAAGCGTGAATTCCTTATTAAGCCAACAAATAAACCGGGGGTTATTACACATGCTTGCATGAAAATTACACATGATTGCATGCTATCCTGTATAGCAACTTACCATTGCTTTTCCACGCGGACTTTTGATTTCATTGCAGATTTTGTTAACGTCGTCAAGGATGCCATCAGCCAGCACTTGGCTTTTCTTAAATGCCTTTTCCACCACATTCATTGTCCTATTACAGACGCTGCAAGATTGTGCGCCGGTTGGGAAAAAGCTGGCGAATTTCTTGAAAATCTTACTGCAAGCAACTTTGCGGCACATGTCTAGTGGAAGGTTGGAAGTAGCAATGCTGCTCATCGAATTTACTTTGCTCATAATTTGCATACACTAAAAACAAATAACATTGCATGCAGATCTGTACATCACAGTTGTATTACTTCATGTTAAATCCTAAGCACACTGTGTGCAGTTACATTTTGAGGAGTTGGGCACCCGCGTTATTCACGTAAAAAAGACTGGGCTCTATAAAAAGTATGCAAAAGGCGAATCAAAATAAGGAATAACAATTATACGTCAATGGACACTAGTTAGGCAGTGTTGGTGGGATTATCGAGGTTTAACTCTGCAGCGAGCCAAATCAAAATGAAATAAGTTGTAATTACTCGAGTTTTAGCTGCGCCACTTGTATGATTGCATTGCTTTTGTATTTGGCCGGTGAGTTGAGATAGCTGACCGTTGAGAAGGGCTGTGGAGAGTGAACCACCGGTTGCTAAGCTGTCACAGACTGGACACGACTTGGAACTGCCCTTGGAAGATGACGATGATGCTTCTGATGGAAGAAGACTCATTTTCATTGTGCTTTTCTCTTTCACTTGCTTTTTGGGGCAGAGGCCTAAATCTTTGCAAAGGCCATCTGTATTCAGTCTTTTCATGACAGATTTAAAAATCGCATTCGTTTCGTTAGCAGCTCGCATGCACTGGAAAACAAATATGATTATAAAATGAGAATGAAAAAATACCAAGAAGAAGAAACTCGAGGAAAATTAACACTGTAATCAAATGTAACATTGACAAATTGTAATGATGTGAAGTTGTTGTGTTATGGTAATGTGCGAGTTGCGAGTTGTTCATGCGAGTTGCGAGTTGCTTTTATTGTGAGAGTTACGAGTTGCGAGTTACACATAAAGTACGAGTTCGAGTTACCAGTTGCACTTATTTTGCGAGTTGCATGGAAGTTGCGAGTTAGAAAATTGAAAGTGCGAGTTGCTCAAAAATCACACAACATCAAGATGTAAGTAGTTGATTTTTATGCCGTATTTTTTAAGTACTAGTGCGTGTTTTTCATTTTCATAACTTTAATTTCCCCCGAACAAGATTCAGATTCAAACCATGCTTATTTGTATATAAAATTTAGCATACGACAGCAAAAATAAATTCTTTTCTCAAAAGCTACCCGTTTTTTTTTATATAAGAAACCGCTTTATATGAAACTTGAATTTGGAATTTGTAAAGTAGAATTGATTTTTTTGTTCTATTACTATTTTATTTAATAATAGAAAACAATAGCAAATTTAAGAAACTCTTACTAGTAGGGTTTGTGCTAGGTTTCTTATAAAATAACAAACGTGTACAGTACAAACAACAACAGTACTCATTTATAACTGCATTTTCAAATATCACAGCGAAAAACGGGCAACAGAACAACCTAACCCTTATTATCCTTTCTTAAATTTCTTTCTTAAATTAGTTAATTAGTTTCTTAAATTTTTGGGTCTCTATCACTAGGTTGTTTATAAAGCGGTTTCTTATAAAAAACGTGAGGAAGCATTTGTCTTCCATCATTAGTGCCCGGCTATCGCATTAATTTTTGCAGCTAAGTTTGTAAGAAATCAATGAAACTTCTCTGCAATGAAAAAAAAAGCCAAAAACTAACATACAAAAAGCAAAATTCGCGGAACTCGCAAAAAATTGACGCAACTCGCAAATTTAAGTTGCAACTCGCATGTTAAATGTACCAACTCGCACTTTCCACGTGTAACTCGCAACTCGCAACAAGTAATGTAAGAAAAAAAGTAATTAGTGTTACTCACAGCAGTCTTTGCCTCAGGCGTGGATAAGGAATTGCAAATCTCATCAACTTGTCCAATGACTCCACTTTCAACGGAATTTACTCGGCTAAGCACACTGTTTGCGATTTTCATTCCAAACTTGCACATTGAGCAAGATTCTGCGCTGGCAGGGAAACTGCCTATGATCCGTTTCAATGCACCATTGCACATTACAGTACGACATATTGCTTTTGTGTCGATTGCCTTTATAAACCCTTGCGATTTCACCACTGGTTTTGCGAGGGCACACTGCGAAAAATAACCAATAAAAGTTTCGGTGTCAATTTAGGCACTGCAATCAAATTTTGGCAGTAAAGACTGACAAAGTCCGCCGGCAGTGGAGAAGATTATTTTCAAAACCATAAAGGCTGTCCGGAAACACGGTAATGAGACGTGACGGGAAGAGGAAAAAAGGGGGGGGTAAATATAGGGATTTATCGATTTACAAGAAAAGAGACTATTTAAAAAAGGACAAGACTTGTGCCAGGCTGATAGGGCTGTGAGTTGAGCAAATGGGTAACCCTTAAAACATGCATAGTTAATCATTTTCTCTGACTGAAATTCGGGAAAAGGTTGTGGGTGAAGAAAAAAGAGGCAAAAGAAAGAGTGTAGACTTGCTTTTCTCTTCAGAGCTGGATCTTCTACATTGGCACAAGCTTCGTTCAAATATTTCTGTACTTCAGACACGCTGTGGTTGTATCGCGCCATGGTCTTCTTCGATGATTCCTCGATGGTTTTGCATGCATCGCAAGATTCGGATTCAGTAAACATCTGTTTTGCCATTTTGAAGAAAGGTTCGTCCTGTTCATTTCCGGGGCAAACTTTGATCTCTTCGCACAGAGTTGATAGATCCAACCTTTTTAAAATCTCTTCGCTCAATTTCTTCACCTCTGCAACCACCTTGTGACACTAAAAAGCAATTTTGATCATCTTCAAATCATCATCTATCTAGATTTTTGTCATTGGTGTAGCCACTCTGAGCTCACAACACTTGAAAACAAAATTGCCAATATTTTTCCTTGTTGTCCTCCGCAGCGGGTTCCACCCAGTATTCTGCTTTGTTGCGCAGCACAAAAATATCTCCCTTTCAACCCATACTCCGTTTGAACACGAGATTTCATTGTTCTCTTTCCCTCTTCATCGAAGGTGAGCATATAGATTCTCCGGGACATTACGAGAATCAAGACGTGGATAATTTAATAAAAAAATTCAATATACTCACGGATTGTTTTGCAGGCAAAGTATCACAAATGGCATTGACATTTTTCAGCACGTCTTCAAATACTGAAGAAACGGTGCTCAAGGTCGTGTTTAGAATTTGGTGGCATAACTTGCATGCACTTTTGCTTTTTGGCATAAAAGACATGGTAAACTTTGCCATCTTGCTGCATAAAAATTTTTCACACATGCCGGATTTGCCCCATGCCAATGGAATACTGAACAACTTCTCATCAACGTTGAACTTATTACACTAAAAAACATGAAATGAAATCGAAACGTTAGACAACAAGATCAAGTTAAAACAAACAGCAAAGCAAAACGCTCGCAAATCATTTTATAGGTTCTCTCTGATTGCACTTTATCCTCACTTAAGATTGACCCATTCGATCAATCCGGGTGAATATCTCCTTTCTTTTAGCAACAAATGAAACCGATTTCACGATTGCTTACATGATTTTACGCAGAGGGCTCTGCTGTCAAAATCAAATTCAAAGGTCCTAAATATATATATTATATATCTTATGTATAACATATATATATATACATTGTTAGTATCTAAGAATCGCATGCTTCGTGACGAGTAAGTAAACACAGCCAGCAAGCGACTTACAATCATCTTTGCATCTTTATTGTTTGCCTTATTGCACATTTCTGTAGCGAATTGTTGTATCTTCGAAATCCTCCCCTTAATGCCGGCAGAGTCCATCATTTTTTGCAACCTTTTGCACGGTTGGCATACTTCTGTATCTGGCTTTGTATCTGGCTTTGTATCGGGCTTTGGATATGGCTTTGTATCTGGTTTTGGATCTGGCTTTGTATCTGGCTTTGTATCTGGCGTGGATTTCTCATTTTCTTTTTTGACAACTGCGGCCTTGATTACTGGGCGGGGACGAATGCAAATTTTAGAAGACTGGCATATCCACCAAGAATTTTTATCCTCTGCAATGCGCAAGGAGACATGGCCCACGAACCTGCTGCACTAAAATAAAAATTTCAATAATATCTTCATTTCTCTAATCATTGACAGAAATTACCTGGTGAAGTATTTCCGCGAAAATGCGGATGCAAGCATTCAATATATGTTGGTTAAAATTAAATTAAGCAGGGTTAATGTTCAAATAAAAAATCAAAAATATTTTTGCTCTAGAAGAACTAAAATCAACCATGTCCACAATCACGATACTGCGCATTTCACAACCTCTCTTCTCCGCATTACGTAACCCTGACCCAAAGGTCAATGCCTCAGCCACGTGGACATCCATACGTCATACTCCCTCCTGCGCAGTACCAACAATCACGCTACTGCGCATTCTCACCACCTTTCTCCTCCGCATAACGTAACCCTTACCTTAAGGCCAATGCCTCAACCATATGGACACTCATACGAAAATGGTCATAAAACAATAATTACAATGCTTTAGACACATCATGCAGATAACAAAAAGTATTAAGAAATGCAAGGCTTGGCTTTTCGCATGATGGACCTCGTTATCATCAGGTGGTTACGATAGCAGCTTCTTAGCAAGCTGACCAAGTTTTATCCTGTATAAATATTGATTATTATTATTATTTATTATGCATGGTAGCCTGAGCATGAGTCCAATGAGATTTTGAATGAAAGATGTAAACACATGTTTTCCTGTGACAATGACGATAAAATTTGCTGCTGGCGGATGAGCAATAAAATTGGCATAACAACATCTAGACATCAAATGGCCTTTAATGACAGGTTTTGCAACATTCAATTAAAAAAACATCTTGTGTAGAAGTCCTGTGCTATTGTTATCTTTTGATTTTTAGCAATTTTAGCAGGAAAAGTGCTGTCGTGACATGATATTTTAAGGATAATGCCTTGCTGTTGACAATTTTGCAAATTACGACATGCATTACTTTCTGAATATTTCTGAATATGTTCCATAACATGTTATGTTCTGCAAATTGGTTTGTCACAGGGGTACTTTTTGGCCTATGTAATTGAAGATAAAAAAAATACCTTCGGGTTTTCATATGATCTCATTGGATTCATATCATATCTGAAGTATAGGCAAAGCCCAAGAAAAAGCCAAAACGTAATCCTGGAAATATTGCGGCGAGTGATTTGAAAGTTCCTTTCACCCCACATGGGTAATTCTAATGTCTGGACTGCACGACCCCATAACCCTCAGACCCACGACCCAATACGACCCCAGCTACGAAAACTGCCCAATTTGCATAATTTTTCAGTAACTTTTGTAGCGAAGTCAATGGCACTGTTGTGAAGTATGAAACGCAGTTTGGTGAGCATATGAACAGAGAAAAATGCTTTTCGGGTAAGCAATTTTCTCGAAAAAAGCAAATGATTGCTTCAAATCGCGGAGGCTTTTCATATCACAAACAAGCTAATGCGGTGGCAGCAATCGAATTCCTGTGGAATCACGCCATTGGCATTTGCCCCCTAATCAGATTTCCGTCCTTTTGAGACGCGTCACGCTATTCAAACTACAAGTAGCAGAAAGAACAACTTTAAAGCATTTCATATAAATGCAAAGAAAAGACTATTCTGCTTTTTTAACGTCTGTTATCGTCCATCAAATATAGCAACAAGATGTGAATATAAACATAACAACAGCTAAAACAACGAAACATGGAAACATTATCAACGTCATCATGCTCATCATTATCATCATGATCATTATTTTTATTATTATTATATTGCAGTGCAGCCTGCACTATTTTGGTATTGTGACTATTTTGGTAGAATGTGTTCTTACTCAATAAAGATAAATAAAATAGACTCGAAAAGAAATAATTTTCATAAAAACAGCAAAATCATAATAATCCGGGCCAGTGATAACCCAAACCTCAACTAAAGCCAATTTGCATCCCATAAAAAACTTCCATGTTTCGTTGTTTTAGATGTTGTTATGTTGTGGTATATTCACATTTTGTGGCTATATTTGATGGATGATAACAAACACAGACGTTACAATAGCAGAATGGTCTTTCTGCATTTATATGAAATTCTTCAAAATTGTTTTCTGTCGTGGGGTGGCCTTCTGTCTTTTAATGATTCCACCGCCAGACGTGGGGTACGGCACTCAGTATGTCGGTAGAGTCTTGGTGCTGCTAAGGTCAGTGACTTCTTTAAGACTTCGACACAGGTTTGCCTTCTGTCTTTTGATTGTGGGTTGCTTTGCCGTACCCACTCTACCAACGTTAGGTTGGTGGGCGGCAGTACACACTGTACCCCTCTTCACCTCTATTCTCTTCTCTACCTCTCTACTTAGTCGAAATTCGAATTACATTTATTAATGCTATATTATCAATAATTAACAACTTCATCTTCATCTTCTGTCGTCATGGGCATAACCGATGGTCCATGTCCCAGGTTGCTTTTAGGGTACCATTCTCTTCATGGATCCTGGGTATGGCCACCTCTTCATTTGTTTTAACACCTTTTGCCCATGACGGTATAATATTCAGTGAGTAAACTCATTACTTCACTTTTTACAAATTTTGTTTACGCAGCCTCGCTATGGTGGCATTTCTCATCACCCAGCGAATATTTATCTCTTTAATTTATATAATCTCTTTAGAGCCCTTTACAACACTTATTTTAAAATGCAATAATATATCTTCGCATATTTTTATAAAAAGTCTCACAACATCTCTCTTACTACCGGTGGTTTCTGGTTGCGCGACCCTTCTGAAAAGGATGGAATTCTGATCAGGATGCAATGTCTATGTCGTGACTCCACAGAAACTCGAATACCGCCACCGCATTAGCCTTGTTTGCGATATGAAAAGCATCCGCGATTTGTAGCAACGATGTGCTTTTTTCGAGAAAATTGGTTACTCGAAAAGCAATAATTTCTGTTCATATGCTCACCAAACTCTGTTTCATACTTCACAACAGTACCCTTGAGTTCGATAAAATACTTACAGTAAAAAATAATGCACATTGGGCAATTTTTGAAACAGAGGTCGTATGTCGGGTCGTGGGTCCGGGGTCACTGGGTCACTAGGTCGTGGGGTCCAGCGATTAGAACTACCCTTTCAGAAGGCTCTCGCAGTCATAACATAACATAGCAAAACATAACATAACAAAACATAACATAACAAAACATAACATAACATGACATAACATAGCATGACATAACATAACATAATAAAACATAACAAAACATGACATAACATAGCATGACATAGCATAACATAACATACTTTACATGAAAATCGCCCTTTTGAAGCCGTGAAAAGGTTTTAATGAGCGAATTTAAAAATTTAAAAACTGCAGTGCCTGATTTTACGTCAAAAACTACACAGAGGAGTCAATACCCTCATTTCACTCAGACGCCAGTTGGAGGTCTTGCACGAGCGCGGCCCGGGATATCCCCCAATATCATCGGGCGTCCGGGCGTCGAAAATCCTTACGAACTTTTGCAAAAAAAACATCGGTCGTCGTCAAGACCGGTGATTGAGACAAATTATTTCAAACTTGCAAGTTCATTTTCATTTTCTCTAACACGGAAAATATGCTTTTTAAACGCAGTTTTATTTTGTCAACTGTTTCCACGAAAATTTCAACGAACGCTTCTGCTTTGAGACACTGGCCTAGCAAATTGTGGAATCGCGCTTCGTTGCTGGGCACAATGAATGCGAATATCTCCACGAAAACATATGCAATAAAAAGAAATCCTTTCATAGTTGTATAAGAATCTCTACATTTCCTAATGAATTGCTAAATTCTCATGATTTGAAAACGTACAAAATGCCGTGAAATTGTTTACTAACCAGCCGTCAAAACTTAGGCCAACACAATATAAGATTGTTTGTTGCTAAATCTAGAGATGGGAATTTTTGTTCTGTTGGCTTCTTTCAATTTTGAAAATTTGATTTTATCACTTTTAGGTTGAGGCTGAACAGACGAGGCACCAAGAGATTCCTAAAATCCTGAGCGAGTGTGTGACATAGTTTAATTTTTAAAATACGACCTGTCTTTTACTTTAGATATGCAAAATGCGCAATATTTCCGTCCCAACTTTGGTACTGACTGAAATTTCTTAGCGTCGAACGTTTTTTCTGAAATACGCATTTTTATTTTTTGGGGGCGCAAAAGGAAGTGTTCATGAACGGATTTTAAAATTTAAAAAGTGCAATACCTTTTTTGGCAACAAAACTACCGAGAAATGTAATAAAAAATATTGTGAGAGTAAAATCGCTAAATAAAATTATTACTAAATAATTAAGATTGAAATTGATTGCATTGCCAGCAAACCCATGACGTCACCGACAGAATCTCGATTGTCTCGGAAAATACTTCTGCCACGCAGCAAAAAAATGGGTGTATAAAAAATGTGTTTCAAAACGACTGCATTTTGCTATGGTGGCGTTTGCTATATTTGACAACGACGACAACAAAATGTGGTTGAAATATCACAAGATGAAAGCTTTCGTTTTCTTCGTTTTCCTTAAAATAGTAGATACGTTTGGACTTTGGTTTGTCGCATGATAAATTGTAAACATTTTGCTACTTACTGCTCGTTCTAAAGAATATGACGCTTAATAAGTAGATAAAGAAAAAGACAGAGTTAACTGTGGATAAATGCAAACATAAAATTTACACTAACCTGATAGTTGTCGAGCTGCAGACTTTTACAGAAAACTTTGGATCTTGTGGCCAAGAAATTCCATAAACTGTCGCTTTGTCCACTGTATTTGATCCGAAGTATGTCGTTAACGAAATTCAAGCACTTGCTGTTGCAACTATTATCTCTATCAGCATTGCCAAGCAAGGCGATAGAGAAGAAAACTGCACAAATGCAAATCGCTTTGAGCCCGTACATGGCGACCACTCGAAATCGACACGACTTCGTCCACAAGCAGGTGATAGCAAGAGAATGTCTGAAGTAACGAATTCTCGATTTATATATCCCAAGGTTTGACAGTTGACTGAATTGTTCGCTGGGTAAATATTTGCGGTTTACGGCTAAATTTACAATTTTAAAGTTCAAGTTTCAAGCCTGTTTATCATCTCAAAGATTCCGTGATAAGAAAAAGAAAAATGTTTTCACAAATCGTGAACTTTGATCGATGATGATCAGATTTCTCACGACATGAGAACAAAGCAAATTTTAAAAATTGTTTCTCATTTGTCGCAATGATGTTTCACATTTCTCATAGAAATAAACTAATAATAATATTTTTGGTCACGTGATGTTCCTAAAAATCAGGGGCTTCGCTTTGATTGCAAATTTAAATGTACATACTTGTATTCTGGGCGGAAATTTTCAAGTTTCACTTGAAAAAACCATCTTGACTATTTTGCTGGGTTGAGTTTCGTTATTAATCCGAATTTCAGAGTTGCAAACAATTCATAGTGGCAAACACAAAAAGTGGCAAACAATTTTCTAGCGGCCAAGGGCTCTCAAAATCTGCCGAAATACTAGCTACTGCAGGGCCTTACCGATGGGCCTCCTAAGATTCTCAGATTTAGGGACCCCGAGCAAAATTTCGAAACACCTATGAACGGCTGTTGATTAATTCTTGTGTTTGCACTGAGAAGCAATGTCTTCAAACAACACAGTGGCTTCATTATTTGACAATATATGATCCTCTAAATAATAGATTGTTCTTTGAAATTGGATATCATAAAATCAGTTTGTACCGAAATGTGTACACGTTTTTTTTTTATAAGAAACCACTTTATAAGAAACCTACTAGTAGAATTTGTGCCAAATTACAATAGATTCTTTTGTTCTATTGTTTTCCTTAACAATAGAAAACAATAGAAAATTTAAGAAACTTTTACTAGTAGGGCTTGAGCTAGGTTTCTTATAAAATAAAAAACGTGTATGTTTGTACAAGTTTATTCGTATTTTGAGCTTTTTTCTATTACACTATTTAGTTGATATAAGTTTATAATGACAGGATCATGCGTCCCATGCGGACAAGAATGGGGTACCATGTCAGTACGCTTACTGTAAGCATAATAAAAACAAGCTCCTATATGTGTGGTCCTTGCTTTCCGTGTTTTCCCAATACCCATGAGCTAGCTTACTATTTTTAAATGTAATCTTTCCTTTGTATTTTGTTTTAGTTAGAGTGTCCTCAATTAGTACCTTGTTGCTAAATATTTTTGACACTGAAATAAAGTTTATAATAATAATAATAATAAACAGAGTAAAGAAGAATGGAAAAAGAAAGTTAAACAGTCAGTCAACCTCAGAGAGTTAAAGGGAAGTCAAGTGGCACAGTGGCGGCCTTGGGTCAGCCGTACCGCAATCGCACTGCAAGCTGGTTTTCCTTGTTGTGTGTAACCATAGCGTGCAGCACCACAGCAAGCGAGACATCGCCTACCGAACTTTTGATTACCGTCCCCAGCTATGGGGCGCATTCTTAAAGACCCACCCCACGACACACGCCCCTATATGTTGTGGTTCTTCTTCTTTGCCTGCTGCAAAAAACCCCATAAACAGGTTTTCTCCCGGTTTAACAAACTCAAGATGTATCAAACTGATTCCATTCTGGTTCCAATCAGATTTCGTAATATCGAGATTCCACTGGATTGGGTGGCGTAAAACATGCAGTAAAATACTTATTGCATAATCTGCAATGGTCGTTACAAACTATGGGCTATCTCTAAAAGCAGGAACGAGGAACGAAACCGGGAACAAGTAGGAACGAGCGGGAACGAGTAGGAACGGGTAGGAACGGAGCGGGAACGTGTAGGAACGTGTAGGAACGAAGCGGGAACGAGTAGGAACAAGTAGGAACGAGTAGGAACAAGTGGGAATGAGTAGGAACAAGTGGGAATGAGTAGGAACAAGGCGGGAATTACCAATAACACATGCACACGGGATTAATTGTTGGCGGGAAAGTATTCGTTTGCCATGTGCTCAGACAAGACTACGTTTTTGGATTTGAATAATGTTTCGCTTGCCAACTATTCCAGCAAGAGTAAATAAAGGGGTGGAGAAGGTTTCAGAGCTGCACAGATTTGATGCCAGAAAAATTCATGATGCAATTCCAATAGGTATTATTCCAAAATATTCTCAGTTTCTTTTTGTAGGTTCTTGGCTACGGCCTAGCTACTTAAGTTGTATTAATTACAGTGTCAAATTTTATTATTATTCACTGGAATAGGAGTTAAGATGCCAACTGCTTGTTTTCCAGGCCACGGTTCTTTTGCTTCAGTGGAGAAATGTCAATACAAATGTCAAATCACCGTAACTAACCCGGGGTGACAAACCCAGGTTATTTGTGTCCACACTACAAAATCTAACCTGGATTAGCAAAAAACTGGGGCAAGCCTGTGTTAGTTTGCGTAGTGTGGACTGGGCTTATGTTCTTCTTATTATTATAATCATATCATTTTCTGTCGTTTTGTTGAAAAGCAGCATGTGCTTGGGATCTTCTGAAAATTTTATGTTTGGAAAACAACAATTTTCTACAAAAAGAATTTGTTCACTCTTTTCAGAAAATTTTCGAGGTTTGCTGTTGTTTTTTCTATGTTCTGTTTTGTCAGTATTAGATATGTATCCGTGAGCAATATTGTTTTTTTCTTTGTTCTCGGTAATTTCCGCCTTGTTTCTATTTGTTCCCGGTGATTCCCGTGCCAACAGAATTTTCTTAAGAATTTTCTTAGGCCACTAATAAGCTATCAATATTAACAAATAAAAGAGCAAAATTTGAGGTATTTATTGTAGATTATCCTTGAAACCTGATTTCTAAGAAGTCAGCAATATTTTTCTTGCTAGAATTTTCAAAACCTTAGAAATGTTTTTGGGTCACCCAGCATTTGAAACAAGCATTTTTGAAGAAACGTCTTCTTATCTGAGCAAATGGCAAACGAATGTTTTCCTGCCGATATTTAAGCCCTGTCCATGTGTTCTTGGTCATTTCTGGATGTTCCCGCCTTGTTCCCGCTTCGTTCCTACTTGTTCCTACTCGTCCCCGCTTCGTTCCTACTCGTTCCTACTTGCTCCTACTTGTTCCCGCTTCGTTCCTACTCGTTCCTACTTGTTCCTACTCGCTCCCGCTTCGTTCCTACTTGTTCCCGGTTTTGTTCCTCGTTCCTGCTTTTAGAGATAGCCCAAACTATGCAACAAGATTGCAAGAATGCAATGAAATGATAAACCGCAGTAGCAATAACCCAATGATATTTGGTTACCCAAACATGTCAACCGCATGTGACCTCGAACACGCTTTCTGTCGCTAAATCGCAGACTCCACTTAAGAAGGAACCTTTTTTAATTAAAATAAATTGCAAAACAACCAACCGAGTCTGCACGGAGCAATGATATAAAGCGCAGATAATATATAAATATAAGTGATTTAAATCAGCCATTGAACCGCTTAATATCATTGGCACGCAGCGCAGGCTACATGACCATCTCTTGATCCCAAGGAGGTCCCGAGACGTAGCTAAATCTCTGTATTATTTAAATTAAATTCCAGTGAGCCTAAAGTTTTTAAAAGTTAACAAAACCGAGGATTGTTTTTGTTTTGCTTGACCAAGAAAATAATTCTGATACTGGACTAATTCGAGGATTCGAGTAAGAATTCTATCAGGGTTGATATGCACACAATATGATCATTGCAATGGCATCGAACAGGGTATAATAATGCAAAACATGAACACAATTATTCATGTACTCATCTACAGAAATGCGCATACGCTGCTGTCAATAACTGAAATGAGATAAGAAATATAAGAATAAAATCCAAAGACAACCGATTTTTGAGCCCCTCCCAGGGGTTTTAGGGAGCAAGGGAGATTGCTCAATTATTTTTAGGGAGACGGGGAGATCGCCAAATTATTTTCAGGGAGCTGGGAGCCTAGCTTTACATTTTAGGGATCAGGGAGATCCCGTTTTTTATTTCTTTGTGTCACTGATTTGCCTGCAAATACTGAAGTCTCTCCGCGATATTAAAAATAATATCCTAGATCGCTTTGATCCAAAACTCGCGGACAATTTCAATATCAAAAGTTTCCTGACGCTTGTTGTGGAGAATATATTCTCAGAGATGAGAAGTGGTGCAACCGACATGCCCATGCAACTTGAGTTCGATTATCGGCTGAGCAGGGCCATCAAAGAAAGATTGAAGCGACAGTGCGCTACACCATTTGCATATTTTACTGCCCCGAAGTCCTTCTACCCTCACACCTTCACGTCGACAAATTATAAGGATCTCCCAAAGCTGCGCCCACCAAAGCCTCGAGCACTGTCTGCAAGGCAGGTCAACGAGATGAGGAACTGGAGAGCTATGTATGGCCAAAGTGTTCCCCAGAAAACGGTGCGAAATATGACAACAAAGGACAACCTTGGTACCCTGCCAATCAACCAATATGCAGCTAACTCTCCCCCTGTTGAGCCACTCGGTTTTTCAGTTCTAAGTCAAGTGCCAGCTGTTGGAACGCCGCAGACGAACAGTCGACCAGAAACGCCATATGAGCAAGGCCAGTTTGTCTGTGTACGGGGCAATCGAAATGTCTTGTTCGTTATAGCCTCCCTTCAAGAGGATGCACTTGTTGGCGGAAAGAGGGTGAGAGCTAGCGTGTACAGCCAGGATCCCTTTAATCCCATTATATTTACAGAAAATGCAGAGAAATCTTTTGAAGTAATTAACATCTTGTGCGTTATAACTAATTGTCATTTAAAAAATGGCACGTTAGAACTTG
Source organism: Sanderia malayensis (assembly GCA_013076295.1). Taxonomy (NCBI): domain Eukaryota; kingdom Metazoa; phylum Cnidaria; class Scyphozoa; order Semaeostomeae; family Pelagiidae; genus Sanderia; species Sanderia malayensis. The sequence continues at coordinate 4,389,226 of RQOL01000658.1, read as the reverse complement.
AGGAGGGAGATCTTATCCTCCTTCTTGAACAACTACAAACTACAAACGAACTGATCACTGTCACGGAGGCAGCTGATTTGTCTGCCGAAGAAGCAAACGCTGACAGTGAGCAACCGCGAACAAGAAGTTCAAGGGGAAGAAAGAGGCGATTTGAAAAGACTTCTACTATTATGAATAACTTGTTTCGTACCCCAAAATAGAGGTGATTGTCAAGTAGCAATGGTTTTTGGGAGCAAAGCAAAATATTTTTAGGGATCAAGGGAGCGAAGCGAAAATTTTGGGGATCACGGGAGCATAGAGAAAAAACATTTTGGGGAGCATTCGAATTGATTTATGGGGATCAAGGGAGAAAATGCAAAAACAAATAGGGATCAAGGGAGCATATACCCCCCCTGGGAGGGACTCATTTTTCACCGTCACGGATCATCCAGACATTACACTCGCATTGCACGTTTCGACATTTATCTGGCCAATGGAATGTTGATAAGGGCCTGTAAAAAGGGGTACGGGAAATCAACAGGCCCGTCGAGAGCCAGCGCGGGCCTTGGGGCTATAAACAAATAAGTGGGCCAGCCAGCCATTTAAAATGTCACCAGCAAAGTCGACAAGCAAGCATGCAATGCAATATGACCGATTTGTGAACCTTTGCGGTCTGAGCACGTATAATGGCATAATGGTAGCATAATGCTCCCCCGGAGAGGCAACCGAGCAGCAGAGATCTGCAAGCCAACTACTCAGTCAAGCAGAGAGGATAAGCTTTTCCAAGCTCGAAACAGTGTCAAACAGAAGCCATATGAAAGCGGCAAGAGTGGAAAACCAGGCTTTGGAAATTCATCCTTCCGCATGCTTTCCTTTTCCTCTTTAAATTTCTCTTCCGAAAATCTGTCAGGCGCAAAAGCGATCATCCACGATTCTACTCGTTGCAGCAGCCTAAAAACAAGAATAACAACAATAAAATGTCCTCTTAGTGAAATCGAAAGGAACCTTCCATCCTTTTGCCATTCCAAAACCACATACAACTATTCCAGATTCCGGATTCCGTGATTTAACGATAGGGTTAAGGAGCCAATACTTACTTGCTGAGTTGTTTGACTTTGAACTCGTGAATTTCGTCTTTGAATGCATCGACGGGATGATTAATGAGATTTTGGATGCATTGAAGTAATTTGATGATGACCATTTCATTGTATAACCGGCTATTTTCTGCGCCTTCGACAGTACCCTTGTGCTTCTCGTAGCCTGCTTCGTTGAAATACGGCTCTTCGCATAATATCAGACCTATGAGAATACCATTCGTACAGTTAAACTCAAATAGATCAACTCAACCAACAAAGTTGACATTGGATTTCTAAGAGGGGAGAAAGACGTCAAGGTCTATGCGATATGAAAACGATTAAATACGACTGAAAACGTACCTTGCAATGATATAATAAGTTGGCAAATGCTTGACTTGTTTGTCCACGTCTCGGTGCCCTTACCGTTCCAAGTTCCAAGTAAACTGACACAAACCGTACCATCCTCGTATAAATTAGGATTCAATCTTTGAGAACATTGTGACAGGTACGAGACTTTCGGTGGAGATTTCGGATAATCGTCGGGCAATTGAAGATCGAAAATGAATAATCCATCTTCGTAAGGGGTATCTTTTGGACCATGAATCAGTACTGAAAACAGATCCTACAAATATAACGACAAAACAATCCATGTCGCTTAAAACTGGCAAGCCTTCTTACTGGTTATACACGTAATAGCTCTTGACCAGCTTTCCGCGCACACCTTTTTATGTTTAACTTTTTTAAGTCCTATCTCCAATGGGCCCCCTTCAGGATAGACATTTTTGCAATAAACCCTTATTGCAAAAATGCATCCCCCATTTCGCATAACAGAAGCGATGTTGAATTAAATTCAAATATTTAGCCATAAATAATCACAGTTATTCCTTCGACATCTCCTATCTTTAATTTCATTGCTTTAGACTTGAGAGCTTCTTGTCTGGCTCTGAGTCGAGTATTTCACACAGTGATCATGATATAGATAATGCTGATTGTTATGCTCGCTAATAATTGCTCGCTACAACTAATCTATCATCCGACATTTTTGGTCACAAACCACAAAACACACTGTTTGGAGTTCATAATAATCGTATACATAATATCATATCGTATCCTATCAGATAATCCGCTTTGAACATTTTTGCGTGAAATGTGTCTGTTCTCTCTGTTCTGACAACTTTACAACAGTAAAAACATTAGTTAGCAATATCGTACCCACATGGTTACCCAGATACTTAGTTAGTTCCAGTTCAAATACAGATCGAAGCATGGCAATTGGACTCTCCCGCAACAACACCAGCATGCTGCCTCCTTACAAGCAGAAATGCCTTTTTAATAAGATACCTTTCCTGAGTCTAGACTACAATATTCTCTGACTTTGAAAGCAAAGATAAATCAAAAATGAGTATTGCTCGTTGCCCCCAAGGAAATCTACCATGAATAGCAATGACAGAAATTTAATCCAGGTAATCCCCGCTAGCCCCCACACCATAACCCCCTACGATGGAAGAGGGTACAAGTAAGAAGCGATATATTTTATCTTACCATTCGACTTTCGTAAGCTTTTACCAAAACGCCAGCAGGTAAATGCGACTTGAGTGCAATGATCTCTTTTCTAATAGTAGACATGAACTGACGTGGATTCGTAGGGTTTGACTCGTCAGCAACATATCTGTGACTATCATGTACTTGTGCGATCATCGAAAACGAATCTAACAAATCAAATAGATACAACGAGTTAACGAGAAATCCAAGAGACAAACCCGAAAAGGACAACAATTTAATCACATTACCTTTGACTTTGGTATCAAACGAGCCTCCTTCTGAACTTGCCTTGACATCAACACGTTTCATTGTTGTCGAATTGTCATCATTTGGTGGCTGTTCTTCGTGTGGGCAAAATTCGGCTTGGTAAACAGCTTCGATGCTTTCGTTTTGAATTTCATTACTTGGATCATGTTCCTGTTGATCTTGACCAATTCTTGAAACAGCTGCCAAAGATCTCATGATAATATCTTCAAGGGGGTTGATATGATACTGCTCTGAGCTAGAGCTGACATCACTGGCTGTTTCCCAGTCCTCATCGCTATTCGTGTTGTCATTGGCTGAAGATGACCAATCATCAGTATCCTTGAAAACAGACATTCCATGGCGTGATAATCGACCAAAGTGGTTAATCGTGAAGGAAAATATGACGAATGACGAGCCCTTACCGGTGTATGAACAACATAGAGATTCTCAGGCTTCACCTCAGATCTGCTTCGATCTGTCCATATTACTTCAATTTTGCCTTCTCCATTCACTCGCACAACCTAGCAAACAAAGAATGGTAAAAGAAATAAAAACCAAAAAGAATCGTTGATTGAACACCCCATTTCATTCTGATATTGTAAACTTCAAACTATAATGAAACAGTCCTTTTCAACTGCTTGTTAATACCTATTCTGTGTCTTAGAATATAATAACAAAACTTTCAGTGAAAAAACTGTCTTAAATCCTTCATGATAATTTTTGCTCAAGAGCTTTTATGTAAACATTTGTGGCAACGATTTTCTTAGTAATGACAAGAAAATAGCCGTGTTAAAATAGTTCCTAACATGTTTGAATCGGTACTGAAAGACTGCGAAAAACTGAGAGCACCCACTGAGTACTGAGTAGCCACTGAGCACCTCAAAAACAGTTCGTTATCGTTCGAAAATGTGTGCAGCACAATTCATCCTCGGCAAACGGTTTGCTACCCTCAACTATCCCATTCTATTATTAACTAAGCCGTTTTTACGGTCGTTTTAAGTTAATAATACTTACACTCAGGCAAACTCTGTAATGAATGAACCAATACCAACCTGACCACATGGTGGAAGAACATCGCCAGTCATATCTTCCTTTGCATTTGAACTGTGTTCGTCATTGGCTGAGAGGTTCGAGTCATCCACACCTGTGAGTCTCATGACAACATCTCCGGGCCTAAAATTGAAATCCGGGTGGTCACCAATGTCGTAAACACTAACACACGATGCGAGCTTTTTTTTGTCATCTTGCTCTTCGTCATTCAACCATTTTACTTCACACGTACGCTGTACGCAATCAACTCTTTGTACAACGCCGTAGCAGTCTCGCCGATCACTTGATGTTGAATTGGCTGTAAAGAAAGCAAAATCAAGTTATGGGGGTACACAAAATGAAAAAAAAGTCGCAGTAAAGCTTGGTGTATCTAGAGTAGACTAGAACACCGCGTTATTGCTGAAGGAAAACAAGGCAAATAACAGAGTGTGTTCAACGAACAGCGGCAATTCAATTCAACTCAAAGAATCACACCCATACCGTCCTTTGGTATGTGAAAGTGGTCGCTCAATAGGGGTACATTGCTGCAACAATGATGGGGGAATAGGACATAAATTAAAGGAAAGGAGTGATGAGACAACGTCGCGAGTGAAAAACCCTGGACAATTTTTCGAAGACACTTTTTTCCACATGACACGCTGTTTCCTAGCACGAGGAAAATTGCGCCCTCCTATGAACTGCTCCTCCTAATCATCATCGAATTCGAATAAATTATTAAAATAAACTTTGATTATGGTGGGGGAGTCCCTCCCACTCTTCTCTGGATCTACAACAGCACAGCAAGCATTGTTGGAATACCCAGATTGCACTTTCAAACTTCAGAAGATGGAAATTACTTTTATCTACGATGAAATCTCCAGGAAAGAACTCCAATTCATCAACATGCTCAACCGGCAGCAATTCTGTGGAAACCAAATCGGTTTCCTCACTATCATCCTGCCATTTCACTGAGACTTTAGTTTTCGTTGCCAATACCTCAACGCACACTTGCTTGCCGGCTTCCGGGGTGATTTGCATTGCATGATTGGTCTTCTTTTTCTTTCTCGTGTGATGACGTCGCCTCCTTGTGGCATGCGATCGTGACGTCATCAACAGCATGCCAGAGGTCTGGTGTCTATTGCTACTGCCACCAGTGTCATGACGTCGTGTTGCACCAGCGGTGTTGGAGGAAGAGACTGCGTGCGCAGCCCTCTCGCGATGATCGCTGTCCTCGTCGTCTGCAGATTCGTCGCTAGAACACGAATCGAGCTCGTCTCTTGGTTTGTCGGCTGATTTTGATGCATGCTGTTTTTTAGTAGGCCGGCTTCTGTTTGGCAATGGTAGGTTGGATGCTGCGTGGTTGGCAGATGACGTCATAGATGAAGCAGATGCCGACGACACAGCTACTGCCTCACCAAATTGGGCCGAGAAAGAAGAGAAATCACATTCCTTCAAAACATACGATGCTTTGTCTCCTATTCCAATATACGCTTCTTTGAAATTGTTCACGGGAATCAACCTGAAAAGATACGAAACCAAATTTACTCTCTGCTTCTGTATTGCGCAACAAAGCAATTGCTTTATCGCTTCGATTCGAGTAGAAATATCTGTTGTTGTTAGAGAAAATGACTCAAATGATCTATTTGACCTAGACAATGTTTAGGTTATAGTTTTTATATTTACATTTTTGGGATCTTTGTAGACCATAGGTCATTTATTGTTACTCTTTATAAAGACTTAGTTTTAGTTATAGATTTACTTTTGCTTGTACTTTTGATTTGCTGGTGCTTATACTTGTTCTTGTTGCTCTGTTCTGAATAGAACGTGCGCCTATTCAATTGTCTGCTTTTATCAATATCAGCCCAGAGGCTCGAAATCCAGCCGTTCTTGTTATTAATATATTTAATGTATGATAAGATTTGGTTTGCATAAAACAGGCAATCTAAACAGAATGCATCTTTCCTTCTTCCTTTATTATTTTGCTTTAATTATTTTGAAATGTTTCAAAGTACATGAAACACTAGGCAAACTATACAATGGCATTAAGGGGTGTAAATTTCAGATAAACTTCAAAGGGACAAAAAAATTTGTTCGAGTTAACAAAGTTCAAGTTATTGGGCGTCATCAAGTTATCACAATCAGGGGAGGCAAAAGCTTTTGATTGAGAAAGGGGAACAAATGAAACAAAAACTGTTTTAACAAAAATCAATTGTAAATATACTTGAAAGGTACACCTGTTAATATCCTCTGCAGAAACCATGGAATCAGGAACAGCAAGGGAACTTGACTGATTGGTATCACCAGAATAACCATGCATTTGCCAGCGTACTCTTATGCCTGATAATGCAACCTATGAAAGCAAAGTAAACAGTTTCATGACGGTGATAATGATGACGGTGATAATGAAGAATGATTAATGGTTGGACTTGCACACCTCTTCGACAATGCAGCTTAATCTCTGGCTATTTAGAATAGCTGGACGTGGACCATTGATCCATTGGACATCTCGAAATGATCTGTTTGTTGATGTGACACACTGACCGGGATAAAACAACTCGCAGTAATAGGGAGAATCCTGAAAGCAGTGAAACAAATTTAAACTGAAATAAAATAAAAAGCTCCTGGAATACTTAAAGACTGGTATGATCTCTTGGTTGAGTATTGATTGTAAAAGCTGAGCGTAAACTACTAACTTCGTCTCTTTGATCTGTAATATCAGTCAAAGTATTAACTTGCTCTCCTTCAAATATACATCTACAGACAAAAAAATACTTTGAAGTAAGAAATAGTAAAAATACAACCAATTCAAAATGTGATAATATGGCTGCAATGTATTTTCACTATCACATAGCTCTGGTATAGATTGGCAGCAATGCCAACTGGTTTTGTGATAGATAGGGTACCTTGCTCCATTTTTCAACTTTAAAGTAACTTTTTGAAGGGCTTCATCAACAATGCCAATCCAAGAATCTTTAACAACAACCAAACCAGGGTAAAATCTCTAATCAATAAAAAATGGACCAAATATTGTTTATGATCTGCATGTAACTAAACAGATCGCTATAGTGATGAGTAAACTATAAAGCAAATAAGCAAGCAAAGAGTGACTAAATAACATATAATTGATATAATTTACCTGCAAAGGACTTAATTCTGAGCAATTGACCTTCTTCAAGATGTTGTTTGTGCCAACAATCTTAATTGACACAGTAACATCAACTTTGCTGACATAGCCCTTCATTGCTCCTCTGCTGACATCAGTCCTGCGAACAACATCACCAGGTAGCAATGACCTGTCCACAAGCTCGAGCTGTGAAGAAAGTTTGATCAAATCATATGGATATTGAGAAGGTTTACAGCTGGACAAACGATGCATGGAGGAAAAGGGGCTGAGAAAATGAGAAGGGGAACTCGCAAACTCGCATGAAAACTACACAGAAAGGTACCTCACTTACACAACCCCCCCCCCACCCAGAAAAAAAAACAATAGAATAGAACAATAGAAACAAAGTAGAGAGAGAGAGAGTCTAGTCTTCACTTCCACTTTATTATCAATATACTGACCATTTTCTCTTCAACTTCTTCTTCTACTCCTCTGGGATACCATGAAACAAGAACATGGCCTTCAGAAATTTGATCTTCATCATCTGAGTCTGATTCATCTTCTGAGTTAATTGCATTTTGTATGACAAGGCCAATTTTGTCTTTTCGTTTTGACAGACAAACAACGTCTTCTTCAAAAATAAATTTGGATGTAAGTGGTGTGTCCTGTGATTCAGGATTCATTATTTACTTTATTTTGTTCAATATTTAGACTTTGTGGCAAATTTCATGGAGAAAAAGCAATATCTTCCTGTCCAAATTAATGGCTGCACAAAATTGATAACGAGGCCAAATCTGAAACGAGAATGTTTGGCAACGTTTCGATTCTTCATACCTATGGAATGCTTTTGGGTGTTCAGTATCCGAAAAGAATTTATTGAACACGAAATATTAGGAAATATTTAATTTAAAATGAAAATCATAATAATGGAAATTATAATGGAAGTCAATTTTCATTATTATTCGTCCTTGCCCTCCACCACTCACTGCCCGTAGGTTATGACTATGGGGTGCTTAAATTGCAACATTTGACAATGCAAACGGCATCATTTCATTTAGATGGAGATGCCACTTCATCAGTTCATCCATCAGTTTCTGGTATGATTAGGCTAAAAGCCTGTACCAAATTGACGCTTGTCAAATGATAATTTAGTCAGGTCATAAGTATCAAATCCCGTCTGTGTGCAGCACCGCAAGGATTGCCAATGCCATTTGAGTCGGATTTAAAGGTGTTAAGAGGCAACAAACAAGGTATTATTATAATTTTGCGTGTAAAGTAAATAGATACCTCAAATGTCCAAGCATTGAGGGATAATTTTTCATGTTACTTGCAGCGGCACGGCATTAATTCTCTTTCGACTATAGTTAAAACCCGCGTGCAAAAATCTGCTTGCTTAGAGTTTGCAAAACACAACAGGTTCTTTATTAAGTAATTGATTTCTACAAAGTAGACACTTATGGTCTTTTTTCATTATAAATATTCATCAATAAATCCATGTTGCCGAAAATCGAAAAATATTAATTGATCACCGAAAATGGCAATATGGAAACACTGTTTTAACAGATTTTCGTAAAACAATATATAAAACCCCACACAAGAACCTGTGGAATATTTTAGCTAAGTAGGATCTTATACTTTATGGGTATTAAAAAAGCAAATTTCTGCCAAAAGGAGAAAAGGCTATTAAATCCTTAGATTCCTACACACAGGTTTTTACTGTATGAAACCATTTCATGCAGCAGCATTGCATGACAAGAAAACAAATGTTGGATTGTGGTGCATGATTTGAAAAAGCATTGCAGTCGTGGAGATAAAAAATCTCTGTATCTAACCCTCTTCAAACATTTATAACAAATTACGAACGGAATGTATCATAAAAGAAAAGATACTTAATAAGTTAAGTATCATCTGCTAACAAAAATAATGACCGGAATAATTGACAATGTAATGAAAAATAAAAGCTGTACATAATGAAAATAAAGTCTGTATTTAAAAAGTTTAAATAAACACAACTGTGTTTGTTTATCAGGGATTAAAGGGAAATTTCCATCTTAAAACAGCACCATCGGCACTAACACTGACCACGTGCCTTTGATTTGGGCAGATTTTTACTCTCATGATGTCACCACTATGGCCAATCCCAAGATGCGTCACTTCACCTTCGTTATACTTGTACACCTGTGGAAAACAGAGAATCAACTCAAAACTACTGGTGGTAGTGTCCAAAACTACCCTGCAAAGGCATTTAACCCCTCTTGTAAGATTCGTGTCAATGCAGAGTTGATTTATGCAAAAATATGCATTGCATTCCAGCCTCTAACCGTGAAAATATCATCAATCTGAGTCTTACTTCATTCTGAATCTGAATATCAATCTGAGTCTTACTTCATTCTGAATCTGAATATCAATCTGAGTCTTACTTCATTCTGAATCTGAATATCAATCTGTTGAATTTTATTCAGTGTGCACCATCAATTAGGCTACGAATCAGTATAGATTTAATTCTTCAAGGCTACCTTAAGAAGTTTGTCTTGTCCACCTGTGACAAAATAAAGATGATCAGATGACACGTCCAGACCATTAATAGATCCAGTTTTTGTTCCATCAAGTTCTCGAATTTGCGAGCCATCAAATGTCTCCCAGTAACCAATCTAGAAAAATGAGATGCAAAATAAGACTCAAGAAGAATATGTCTAAATGCCACCGTATCTTCATCGTGATACGGCATTTTGAAGTACTTGTCCACCCGCAACGCTGCATAAACGACAAGTAACTGGCTGTGCAATTCATAGAAAGACAGAGATATAATGTAAACAAATGCATTGCATGCACTTGTAATAATAAGAGTCGTTGATGAAATGCTGCTAAGATGGGATAATAAAAGGATGAAGAGCAAAGAACCTTTCTGTCCGTTCCCACTGTTATGATTTGACATTCATCAGGATCATAACAAACTGCTTTGAACATTGTGTTAGCAAATATGATTTGATTTCTCACAAAGCGTCTAAAAATATAAACATAATCATATGGTTATGTGTAAATTTAAATGTAAATTCAAATTTACAGAAATGCATTTAAAGAAGAGTCTACTTTGAAGATTGCATTGTATACACGCTTTTTTTTTATAAGGAACCTAGCTCGGGCCTAGTTCTTTAAATTCCTTATTTTGAGACCTCTTTTGACCACTTTGTAGTTCTAAAAGTTCCTTAATAGTTCCTTAATTTTAAGTTTGCATTTAGTGGACATAATTAATACAGACGCAAGAAAAGCATTTAAATTCAACGTTTTGCTATAAACTTGTGAAAAGATAACAGGTAAAAACATGAAGAAGCTTCATATAATGTAAAAGTACTGAAAATCAATGGAACCGGCTTCCTAATTGTAAATTGTGCGGAAATATAAATATATTCAAAATTAAAAAGTTCCTTAGCGATTTGGCCTTTAGTAGCAAAAGTTCCTTAAGTTTTTTGACCTTCTACATGTAGGTTCCTTATAAACGGTTCCTTATAAAAAAAAAAAGCGTGTAAGCATAGAAGAATGCCGAATTTGTAAATGGCATATGACTTGATTAAATGGATTAAATGGCTTCGTGATTAATCTAGAGATTTAATGCCGACCAGCCACAAAACGCATTATACAAGTATGTTTTGTGCAAAATAATATTGCTGAGAAAACATGCTACCCTCAAACTGTCATTCTCAAATTTCCACTGTTGTTTGGCATTGTGAGCCTGACATTCTCTTATGATCACGGCTCAACTCATTTGAAAGTTGTGTTTTAACTGTGTCGTCCACTTCTTAAGTGAGGTTCCGTTGGTTTCATCCTGGGTTGCTTTGCACACAGATAGAAATAGGCAAAAGGAAGCAAACAAAAGAAGAACGCTTTCCTATCTTAATAGGATTAAATGTGTGTTACCAAAATGATCTAAAAGCAATTTCTCAAGGAAACTTACTTCAAATCCCATATGATACATGTACCGTCAGTACTTGATGTAACGCACTGCGAAAAAAATCAAATCTCAAAACCAAACACCAACATAATGTGATGTGATACAATGGAATTTTGTCTATTGCGATTTCAGATGCAGTGTGAAATTGTTGTAATGGCAATGGCATACGTTTGCTATGGATATGCACTGATTATCTGTTTTATGGTCGAATCCCTCCAAGGATTCATTCAATTTTCGGTAAAATGAGATACCGTAATGCTTTGATTAAACGCCCCCTCGAATAAAGCCCTTCTATTTAAAAAATCAATAAACGCTCCCTAAAATATCAAAAATGCTAATAAACGCCTCGGGCAATTAGTCGAAGCATTACAGTATTTGTTGTCAGTCTTGATGCTTGGCACGAATTCACTGTAATCATGAAATTGAAAGACAAAATGTCGAAAGGCAATTACCTCTGAGTCATTGTGACGAATCTTGATGCATGTGACAGTGCCTGATATAAAATGAAAATGTTTTAATGAATATGGGTGTGGTCTGACAAGATACACAGATGGACCGAAAATTTTAAAGAAAGTTTTTTGTGCCGACCAAGTATAGTAGAGCACAATAGCTATCGAAAATAGTTTTTCTTTTTGTAAATTGCGTCTCTAAAAATATGGTTTGGTTGGCAAGAAACATTTCGACCGGTTGTAATTTTGCAACCCAAATTTTTATGGCCAGTTGGGTGGCGATCATTTTCGTTAGAATGTGGGAAAGTTTTCAGTTTTTTTGAAGGGATTGTTAGTCGAGTTCGAGCGTGAAAACCTGATGAACACTTCCTCACACTGCTGCACCTGCAGTTATTCTTCCAGAGGACTACATGTATAATGAAAATAATGATGGAATAGGAAATTCTTTACTTTGAGTTAATTAGTTGAGTTAATCGCATTTGAGGCATCGGCAATGCCTCAAATGCGATTAACTGACATTTGACCTTTTGCACGAAATGATCAAATGCACAAACACGAATTTTCAATTTTGAAAATGTTATCCTTGCAAACATCTAGGAAATAAAAAGTGGGTCAAATGCATTGTCTATCAAATTTCATAGAAAATGCCGTAAAGTGCGGTAATATTGCTGCAAACATTATAACTTAAATGGAAACCCGATGGAAACCAATTTGCCCGAAACATCCGGCAGCATTGTAACGACTTGGAGAAAGTTGATTCACATGAAGTAATGTTTGCGTCCATATTCCAATTACGTATTTGCCATGGTTTTTTGTATGGTCATGGTCAACTTTGTATAGCAATGCCTTTCATATGTTACAATTACATGGTCTACGTCTACACAATCTATGCACTAAAATGCTGTATACCGTAAATCCTCGAATAAGCTCCCGGGTGCTTATTTGCAAAAAAGAAATTTTAGTCTGATTATTGTTCAGTATTAAGCAAAATAAAAGCTATACGATGCAGCCAATCAATTAAGTTATTGGTTTAAACTTGCTGCCATTTGCAATTCATTCACTAAACAACTTCAATGTCTGGAAACTTGGGCTCAATATCCTTGCAAATGATTATTAGAAACAGCAACGGGCTTATTCGAGGGGAGGGCTTATTCGAAGGTGGGGGCTAATTCGAGGATTTACGGTAACTGAAGTCAGACCCACACTATTTTCCCGCCAAGTTTCTCAAAATCGCAATGCATCATACCATGCCGCAATGCATCATGTCATGCCGCAGTGCATCATGCCATACAAAATTTGAAAAGGCCATGGCCATAAAAATGTTGAAAAGACCATACGAAATGAAAGAACAACGATGTAATTGTAATAATTATAACATTTAGAAGGTATTGCTATACAAAATTATTAAAGACCATGGAAAATACGCATTGGAATGCAGACGCAAAGAAAACTGCATTGGATTGATATAATGGCCAAATGGAAACGAGGCTCAAAAAGGCATGGACACAATTTGATCCAAGGTTGACACTGAGCTCTAGGGTTGTGCAACAAGATATAAGATACGTGCTTCAATCACGTCATTATGCGATGTTCTTTGCGTGTTTCTGTGCATTACCAAAGTGATTCATAATTAACCAACCTTTGTGCTCTTTCATTGCTTCGTTCATTTTATATGAATTTCCGGTCATTCCCACCCTCCATACTCGAACTTGTCCTTCACCCCCTCCGCTGATGATCTTGGCACAATCCGAAGTTGTTGCTATGGCAGTAACACCTTTGTTATGTGCATCGTGAATTGTGTACATCAATTTTCCAGTCTCTGGTGTGTACGCTCTTATCTTCCCATCATTCCAAGCTGCAATATCAATGAAAGGCAATTGCAAGCAATGCATGGTCGTGCTGGTCGAGCAACAATTGATCAAATAACCCGTGAGTCGATTTCCTTCATGGTTCATCCTAGGTTTGGCACGGTTTGACATCAATGGACCATTCGTTGTTAAATGGAAAATATTTATACTCTTCAGGGTGTGTAGCGCATCAAATACTTGCAATGTATGCATGCAAAAGACCGTCTCATAGAAGCATAAGTGTATCAAACTGGTACAACCCTATATACAATACACAAGGACCAGTTAATGGTTACGCCGCGATACAGACAGTCACACAACCGTAGGCATTGTAGAAACAATTTACAGCGGCATTAAGTGTCGTAACGACATGCCACAATAATATGCACCATCTGGACATAGTTGATTAACACTAGCAATGTACGAAAACAAAACGTACCACTGATAATTGATTTTCCATTTGCCATGAATTCCACTGCGTGGCAGGTGATATTTGGTACGACAATGCGAAGGAGCTCTTTGCTTGTATGAGCATTCCACACACGAATATCCTCTTTAGAGCAAGTGGCAAAAACATCTGAATAACAACTGGAATGAAATGAGAAAAAAAAGTGAAATCGGGCAATTCGTGCTGGTTGAGTTTATTAACATTGTAAAGCAATGAGGATTTTCAAAATTAGTTACGTGAATGTTTCAGATAAATGTATAGACCCAAGTCGCATGGTGATAAGGGGGAGGGCAAGGGGCAATCGCCCCACCAGCGACGTTATTTTCAAGGGGGCACCAAGAGAGAAGGGAAATTATTAATTTTAGGTAACTTTAATATGGCAGTAATAACAAAACATTTTTATTCATTTTCTGCGAAAAACAAGGCTTAACCTGGGTAGCAAAATAGTTGGCAACTGCAAAATGTCTTGCCACCCCAGTTTTGTCTCTTCGTCTTCCACCATGCTACTGATAGCCCCCCTCTAAACAATCAAAAAATAAATAAGCCCACCGTGAGGATAATTTGAAATTTCATGGTACACAACCCTGCAAGTACAGTTGGCAAAAATGCATAAAATGACAAGTAAGATAGAGCGGTAATCTTTCTTACGCTGGAAAGGAAATATCCAAAACACTGCCAGAGTGGCATGCAGTTACCAATTCTTTGGTAAACTCGGCATAATTAAATCTGAAAATCTCAGATTTTTCTGTTCCAGCAAAAAACTAGAAAACAAAGCAAATCACTCGTCAGTTTACATATCATCAAAGTTAGTGGCAGTTACGTAACAAATCTTACGGATGTCTCATTACAGCACTTGGAAGATTTGAGAACTCTCTCGTTGACACCTTCAGTTGCGTGCGCCTCGAAGAAAAACATCATCCCATTGAGGAGGATTCTGGTTCGAGAAAGATATTTTAAATAAAACATTCTTCACATTCACGTTGTTTTTAAAATCGTGCGACTTGCTAAGAAAGTTTTTGATTCCTAGCCAATACAATGCATAGTCTGTTCGCCTACTTAAAAAGAATTTTATCATGTTTTATTAACGCAAGAAAAGGACGACAATTAACTTAAGGCGAATCACTAAAATTTTGGCACGTAAAAAGAAATCTGGCAGCACAGAACAACCAATATTTTAAGAAATGTTTATTGGTGGGACATTGGCGCAAAAGGACATTGCTTTTCATGTGACGGAATTGAGGGCAAGATCATGAAGGAACGATTATGCACTATTAAACTGAACATAATTTAGAAGGTTAGGTTACCACGATTTATTGGTAGTAATGAGACGAAAATGACAACGACAGCCAGCAATAAACAGGAGACAAATCAAATTAGTTTTGAAAATTACTATCAACCAACGGACGCTTGCTAATAGGAATTTAAGGGCCCACTGGTGAGGAAATTTAAAGGCTTGGTGGGGAATTCCCCCATTTGTTTGCATTTTAAAAGATCCCTCGGCAAAAGTGCTAATAAAACTGCCCCTTTAACTGTATTCTCAACCTCAGTTTAACAAACTCTCATCGTCAAAAGCTTCTGCTGGGTGTTAGTGCTGTCAACCGGGATCATACTGTACTGTATTTGTATAGCAAAGTATGGCTGTACTCACCTGATGGCCTTGTCCTCTTAGAGCCAATGATGTTACACCTTTTTCTACCACAGCAGACCTAGATAAAATAGATACAACATTGCAATTGCTATGGCACACACAATCACAAGATCACAAGTACGTCTTTAGTTTTTAGTTTCTTGTGGTCATTAATGAATTATATGACGTCATCAGGCATATAACGTCATAGTTTAGCAATTTAGCATCTTTTCACTGAAACAGAATTTCAAATGAAATCGCACCGCCCCGGTAACAGCTTTCAGTGTGCGCAAAACGCAGTTTCCTTCCGTAATTCTGAACCCAAGAGAAACTCTTTACCACTGCACAAAGCAATAGAGTTCCTACTGACTGATTGGAGAAGTGTTGAGTACACGAAGCCAGGGCTCGTATCAGCAACTGCTCATCATGTATGTTTTAGACACCACAATAAGTCACATCTGGGCTACCAAAACTTATCAGTATGAATCAAGGGGATGCAAACATATTTGAAAGCATCTTAAGAGATGGGGGGGGGGTACAGATACTTTATGACTGCTCCCAATAAATCTCTCATCTATGCTTTTATTCCACTTCGAAAATTTATTAAATTTCCTGGGCACTTATTCAATGCATTTTGCGGTATGTAATGGTAGTATGGCATGCATTGCATTGCAATGCATGTATGTATGTATGAATAAATGTTCCCTCTTGCACTCCATGTAAGACCTGGTATATATAGGAGACTACCCTGGCACATACTTAAAGCATTACAGTATGTATGATAAAAGATCTAATGACTTACTGGACCTTCTTGTAGTTTTCTGCTTTTATAACTGCAACTGTACCATCTCCGGCACCCACCAATATATCACCAGATTTAATGAGGGCCAGGGAGAGAACACCTTGGCTAAACTTGTCCTTTGGTGGGCCATAATGACACAGCAGCTTTGTCCGCATGTTAATCTATGAAGTAGAAAAGTAATAGAGTTATCAATCTCATACAAATCAAAATAGCATATCCTTCTTCATTGCACATTCTATGTGAGCTGGCCTACCTGGAGAATGTCTCCACTTGTGGTACCGCAAAACATAAATTTGTCGTCATCCGAAACCTGGAAAACAATAAAATGTCATTGTGAAAAAGCTCTGTGATATCAGCACAGAGCCATGTCTAAAAGACGGAACGGAAAAGAAAACAGCATACTATTGCTCCTCATTTTGGTCCAGGTATCCCTATTTTAGACCTGACCATCACTTTGTTTCAAGCTGATTTCTTTAAAAGACATAAGTCCTTGTGATGGGTCAGCATGAAATATGTTTATTACCTGGATACACTTTACAATTCTTTTGAGTTGACCCATATTACAATCAGTTGGTCGGAGAATTCTATTGGCAGCATCTATTTCCCAGACTCTTATTGTTTTGCTACAATAAAATCACCCCGTAGTGAATACAGCAATAGAAAGACACATGACAATAATTTCAAATGTTGGTCTTAGCTATCATAGAATATGTAGGATGAACTGTTCAACAAATAGAGATTGTCTAATGCAGCAGATAACTTCATAAGACTGCACCTTAAATCGTCACATCACATGGTACACTTACTTTCCACCGGTTACAAACACAGTGTCACTATTTTTAGCAAAAGCTATGCAAAATGTCACACCAGCACTCAAGACAGCCGCAGGGGCACCACAAACAGCTTCCTTGTGTGTTAGATCCCAAACAACAACACTAAAATGAAAAATAATATGTTATTCACATAACTCATAAGCACAGGAGAGTGAAAAACATAGGGGTGGACCTGGAGTTGCAACTGTATCTTTGCTCATAAGTACGTATTGAAGAAATATTGAAGATATTTGAGCCAAGCCATATTGAAGACGGAGGACAAAAATAAGAGCTCTACACAGTGGCGTCGCCACGGGGTGGACTGGGGTGGACATGTCCACCCCAGTTTTCTCAGAGGTCGACTTTCTCATTTCTCGAAATTCGTTGAAAAAACTTTGGGGGGGGGGGTGATCTTCATCCACTCAGAACATCTGGGTGTGCAGCTTTCCTCTTTGATGCCCACTGTTACGAAAACTGCTGCTTGACAAAACTGCTTTTCCAAAATTTTCTAAATAGTTCAAAAACGCCAAAAGGGCAATTCCCACGTTTTCCTAGAGTCTGAAGGGGCCCCTCGTTTTTGTCCACCCCACTTTTTTCGGGCTGGCGACGCCCCTGGCTCTACACATATCAAATGTATTTCTCCATGTGCATCACTTGCAGTAACATGCAAATCAATCTCAACTGAAATTTCCCATGACTTAAACTTATAACTTCAGCCAATGGGGATCACTGGCTGGATCCCCATTGACTGAACCTTTTGTAGCATTTCATTTCATTTTTTTTCATTTTTTTCCTTTTTACAATCAATCTTAAATACAATTCTACAGTTATTATACAGCTACTAGTTTACAAGATAAGGTACAATACTAAAGAAAATACATTACTAAATACTACAGGGAGAACACATATTACGAAGACAGAAAACTTTACAAAATTGCATTTAAGATAGATTGATTAAGGAGGAGCTCTCAAGGTAGGTTGACTAATCGAGAGAGAGCCCCCCCCCCCCCCATAAAAACAAGGAGACTAGAATTTTTATAAAAGCAATAACCAGAGCCAAATGTGGATTAGGGATGATGATTTGTGTAAGGAACAAGTCCATTACACAATAAGGCAGATCATAGTTAAATTTAGTCAGTTTGTGAAATGAATCGAGAAAATTAGCTTTTCAGTTCTGAACGAAAACAATAACAGAGCAAGCAACGAGAAAATTAAAGATGGAAGTGCAGTCAAAAAGCAGATGGGACCCCCACCACACAGACAGTAGCAATTCACTCAAGGGAGGCTTGAGCCCCCAACCCCTCATATAGTCATGAAAATGACTTTGAGACAAAAACCAATTTGAAATAACAGATTTCCATTATTTTATCTAATTTTTCAATTGTTACCTCAGGCATTCCATTGCTTATTTGGGTTATCATGTTAGCTCAACCTCTCTTACTCAAAATAAAGAACTCAATATTTGATAATCACCTTCCATCATCTTCTCCTCCAAGAGTCACCAAGAACTTATCATTTGGAGAGAATGCAAGGGCTTGAACCTTGACTTTGTGCAATGTAAACTTCTGATAAAGACATTTCTTTTCAAAGTCCCAGACAATGACATCTGCTTTGAAACCCATGTGAGTGACCTGACCAGAAGCAACAAATTTGCCACTTTTTGACACTGCTATGCATGAAACATTGTTCGTGTGTCCAGAAAGAAACTCTTGCCTACTTCTATCATGCTTTGTAGACATAAGATCTTCAATAACAACAGTGTTTCCAAGAGGATAAATTAGGTGGTTGGAGTCTGGATGCACAAGAAGGCTCCCTGGCACATTTCCTAAAAAATGAGCAGTTGACTATTAGAATATTAAACTACCCACCTACGGCTAGCCTAGACCATAAATAATGACAAAAATTCCTGGTAAACTTGGGATTTTTCGTATTCAGTACGTATCTTTTATTCTCTCCCTAAGTTAAGTTTTTTGAGAATTGCACGTTTACGAAACAGCTGTGATCTTATGAACCTTAAAATATTCATGTGCAATTTTTGCAAATTGCAAAATGTTACCTGCAAAACCAATCGTTGAAACAAGTTCCAGTTGTTCTACTTCTTCTGAACTCATGATTTTAGTTTCCCAAATGCACAAATTTATTTCGTGTAATAAATACTGAACACATTCAATACACTACCATTTTGAAAAAGATAGCACGAGAACATAGCAACAAGAAGACTGCTTCGCGACGAGAGAAACAGCAACAGTTTGCAGCCTCGATTGAAGGAAAAAGAAAGAGAGGCCAGAGTATTTGAAAAAAGGTGGGACAAACATTTCAGTATTCTAAAGTATTCTATCAAACATTTCCCGAATAATTTCATAACAAAAGATTTATTCCTTAAAATATAATACGGTGTAAATACGAATGATACGAAACAGTTAATTATTTAGAAAATCTTGCAATACTATAAATGCAATGGCGCATTAGGTATGCTATTGTTAATCAATCTAAAATAACGATAGTCTTCTAAGAATCTTTGTAAACATGCTATAAATGATGGAATATCCTATGAAAAAATGAGAAAAGAAACAAACATTAATCCATAGCACACAAAATCGTTTAAAGACTGAAAAGGTGGTGGGTAGTAAGCTGCATGTTATACTATCTATGGTAGTATGGACAGTGTTCTCTTAATGTATTCAGTTGTGAAAGGAAGGCTTTAAAATGCAGTCGTTAAATGGATTTATTGTGCAGTAAATTGAAATTGATGAAAACAAAAGGAAGCATTGGTTATCTTATATGGTCAGCAACTGGTGTTGAAACGGTGGAAAAAGCGTACAACTAAATATTCACCTCTTGGTTCTGAAATGTTTTGAGCAAGTCAGTCTTCTGATGATCGGTCAAATCGTCGGATTGCATTAAATAACGTTGCATAAATTCAGCATTAAAATTCGCCAAATCGATAGATGCCATTGAATGGATGGTTAATATAATATCTTCCTTTAGCAGATCATGCGTTTGGCTTACTAATAAATTGAGTAGCACATGAAGGAATGTGGGAAGCATCTTGGACTGGAACACGGGCTGTAAAAGTAAGATAAAGTACCAAATATCAAAATATCTGTTTATCATAATGTCAAAGTAGCAACTGTGCCAACGTATCAAAGCCTTCGAGGATTGGATTATAAAAGTACGAAAACATTCGAGAATCGAAATGCTGAAATCAGAATGATGTTTATCACCTTACCTTACTGTACAATTTATATCTTTCATTCAAATTCTGAAGAATTTCAAGTGACTTTTTGAACAGCGTAATATCCGTGTCCATTAAAGCTTCTCCAATCTCCTGAAGATAAAAAAACAAACAAAACATAATTAAGCAATGATATAATTACGGAATTCCAATTAATATGCCCGTGCTAGAAGGACCCCAGCTACTAGGGGGTGGGGTGTAACACCCCCCCAATCCTCAAAAATTGAAATCTGTCCGGCAAATACTTGAAGAGATCACATCACAAGTTGTGAAAACGAAGGCAAGTTACACCTGCATACACTTACTATCTGCGTTAAAAAACAAATCTTTCAAAGAAAGTTATTCTCACAAGTTGCTTAGCTTTTTAATAATAGAAATTTAGTAGGATATTTTAGTAGCTTCTTCGGGCAAAGCTGCAAAATCTGGGACAAATATAGAGATACCCCCAAGGTGAAATGGCAGTTTGGCCCCCACATGTTGTTATTGCTATACCAAGTGAATTTTTAGAGCATTTCACTTACTTTAATGATGGAGATGAAAAGGTCTTCATGATGAAGAGTGTCTTGGCCCGCCATTTTACTCAAGACGTCAGCCTTGAAGAAAAATCGCCAATTGTGCAACAAAAGTTGATGAAGTAATCCGATTACTGTTGTCTTCATTTCTGCAGCAGGATACTAAAACAAAAAACAAAAGTTAAGAAAAAATTTCTACAGTTAAAAAGTTTGAATCTCGTCACGTTTCAATTTCGAAAAATGTTAAAAAGTTTTAAATGCAACAATTTTCTCATTTTATTTGAAGATCAACTTTGTATGCTAATGTTAGAGTAATGGTTGTTCATCGTTTGTGTTAAAGTAGATAAATAATACCGAAATGGAGTGCGTACCTTTGCGAGAACAGGCAATATCTGCTGCAGGTTGAAATCAATGATACCAGAAATGAGAGCTTTAAATGACGAGTCGTGCTCTTGGACAATAAATTCCAACATTTTTAAGACACTGAAATCAAGAAATACAAACTTTTGCAAATCACCTGGTGACAAAAGTTCCGAAATTGGCTGTTACGAGATGTTAGAAATACCACCCCCCCCTTAAGATACCAGTATTCTTGCGATGAAAAACAGCGGTGCTGTAATGCTCCAGGAGGTATGGCAGATCAATTATAAACATACTTGTCAATAACTCGATATCCACTCTCGTTATTCTGCTCGACAATCTTTGCAATGTGTTCCCTGCAAAATCAAGAAAAATTCAATACATTGTCATTGTCAAATGGCAGATAGGGGCATTTGATTACGTGGTTTTGTTTTCATTTCTTACAACTGCAAAAATGTTACTTCGCTTGACGTTGTTTATGACTACTCAAGGTCGATTTCAGGCAGTCTTGGTGTTAAAAATACCCCGAGGGCCAGCGAAAAAGCAGAAAAGCATGTAAAGGTTAAAAAGAAAATCGTCCAACCTGGTTAACAAAGCAAGCAGTTGTTGGATGATATGTTGAACGAAATTCACTCCGATTTGGATTTTCAAACCCTTGATTGTAATCAACAAAAGCGCAAGAATATCTTCAGCAACATCTGAAAACATTAAAAGCAAATTCGGGATTTATACATCAAAGTAGCAGAAACTAATACAATGCTAATGTGGATCCACTGAAAAATAATACAAGTCGAACAAGCTGCAATGAAATGAGAGCTAAAGCCATTACTATGCATTGCAGTTTGAGATAAACCCCTGTCAGTGTAACACGAGAAAAAGTTGCTACAGTGTGTAATCAAGCAATTACATTGCAATATGGAATACACTGTCCTGATTGCCCATTGGTACTACATTGCTGTTTACCGCAAAATAAAACAAATGCACCGAAGTAAGTCAGAACAAGAAAACACATTGTCCCTGCACACTGATGGATAAAGAGTGATGTCATGAGTGAAGCTTACCCGTGTGTGTTAAGTAGACAGGTAGTAAATTGGTAGTAATTTGAATAGCTTCATGGGTGGACTGGTGTACGATAGACTTTGATTTGGTGCTTTGGCCTGCAACTGCATCAATTATGCCAGACAGTATCCGACAGATTCTTTTCACGTAGTCTTTACCTGAATGAGAAAAAAAAGAGTTAATTATATAATAATTAATTAAGATATAGCAAGCAAGCAATAAAATATTACTTAATTTTAATATATTATATATTCTTTTTTAGAATTCTTACATCGATTTCTTTCTTCCAAGTTTGTTGATAGAACACGAATTTCGGGGAGATGTTGATACTCTCTTGTGAATGAATTGATCAAGCATTTGTGATGAGAAGATCGCATATCCCACTCCTGAAATGAAGAAGATAAAGAAGACGAGAATACAGAAAGAGTTTACCATGCCCGGTTAATGAAGACCGGGTGGCCAAATGAAAACAACGGCAAAATGGTTATTCAAGCAGGTAAGTTGGCAATGAACATAGTTTCCATGGTAGAGCTTACCTGTGCCTCTTGTGGAACTAATGGCCATGGAAGCACGAAGGCATTTGATAAGGAACAACTGACAGCAACTTGTATCTGAAAATAGCAAAAACACATTCATAAAAACACCTGGTCACATTATGGTAGACCTCGGAGTATTTTGAAAGAGGGAAAAGGCATTATAATCACGTTTATTGGCAATGCTTCTAAGCCACCCGCGCCCATGGTTCCGTAGAATTTCTGTACGATATCCAAAGTGAGAAACGACTGCGGCCTAACTGTTGTGTTCAGTGATAAAATCAGCTGTGAGGCGGCCAGCAAAATTCGACGTGGAATCTGAAAACAAAAATCAAACGTAATAGATCAAAATGAAATATATTAAACATAAACATTATTATCATTATCTATCATTATTATGACTGACCGTGGACTGTAGCAAGGGCAATGAACCTTCTAAAAGTGATGAAACAATTGATCCAAATTTATCCATAGATTCGTTTTTTCTTTTAGACTCCAATTGGTACAGCTCTAGCCAATGACTGAACGCCTGGAGACAGGCTAGGCCGTGCGCATGACTGAAAAATAGCAAAAGCAATTCCGTGATTGAAGAGTCAGTTTCGGGAATATAGTAAAATCTCGATGTCCCAATTTCTCAAAATACAGAAAGGGATATTTTACATCCTTTAGTATATTTCCATGAATGTTAGATACCCACGCGCATAAGTTAATGCGTGTTTAACCAACAATAAACAGAAGCTTTGTTAAATCGTCACTCGAGGTAGATTAATCAGAAGAGCTACTTACACGTTGATCAAATCTTTAGTTAGAGATTCGGATTGGGCACTCTTTATTGAATATAGCTTGTAGTATGTTCCAAACATTACCATTCTACACAACCTAAAATGAATGCAAAGCATGGTACACTGATAGTGTTAAGATAAGTTCTGTTTAGCCATAACAAGTTACTAAGATAAAATCAGCTGATATTCAAGCCGGGACAACAATTTTAAATGACCAAAAGCATACATGACAACGAAAAATAGCAAAGAGAAACTGAATCTGAATCTGGATTAATCAGGAATGCATCTGATTCTGGATTAATCAAGGATAAATCTGAATCTGGATCAATCTAGGATACACCTGAGTCTGGATTAATCGAGGATATATCTGAATCTGGATTAATCAAGGATATATTTGAATCTAGATTAATGAAGAACAGAATAAAGGTCAGGTAGATTAAGCCTAAGATGAACAAGGACAATTTGAAAGTGTAAGAAAAGCTTAAGATAAGTAAGGATAAGTCCGAATCATAGTAATATCACATTCGTAACCTTTCAACTACAATGAGTCCATCTTCCAATTTCTTGTTAAGATTTTCATCACCAAAGAACAGATGAGCAAGTCTGCCAATTGCCTGCAGGGATGTGCTCAAATCTACGAGACAAACGTGCAGATGTCGCAGCTCTTCGCTATTTGATAATTGCAATCTTCTTCCTAAAAATAAATAACACAGAATTAACAAAGGCTAGTAAATTGACCTTACCAAAACGTTGGATATCTTTTTTACATCTTACCAATATCTTACCAAAATGTTGTTACCTGGTAACGAATGATCGGAGATATGACTTTCCAAACCAAAATAAACGTCCAGGTTAGATTGTAATACTTCGACCTATGATAAAATAAAATCGTAAGAAATTATACAATAAAGAGATTTAACTATAAATGATCTATAGTAACCATATGTAAAAGCAAAATGCTATAATAACTGTTATCGTAGGAGGGAGTTGGTGTAGTTCTCAACGTAGTTAGCAAACCTACCACTTTCACCACTACTTCCTCTGGATAAATATCAGCAATTTTAGCGATGACTTCTAAACATTCTTTGATAAACGTTGCTTTTTCACTTTCATTCTGCAATCAAACAAAATTACAAAAATCCTCATTTTGAATTGCTTGGAAGCACGATGGATTCCGAATTGAATGAGTACAGAAGAAGTGAGAATAAAACTAAAGATGTTACTAAAGCTAAACGAAACTAATCGAAACAATCTGGATTAATCAACGATGAAAACGAGAGTAGATGAAGGATATAATCTAAGATCGTCAAACAATTTGGCTTTCTCAAGCATGAAACCGAGAATAGATCAGATATGATAAGAGAAATCGATGGCTTAATGATAAAGGAGCATTATAAATACACAATGAGCTTAATTACAAGACGAATGGAGCTCAAACAAAATAAAAAACTCTGTTAAAAAATAATAGAAGTATAGAAGATGAACAGACAAGCTTGGATGATTGGATGAACTCAAGGTGTTCAAATTATGATAAAGAGTAACCTTTAAGATTAATCTTTGAGATACAAGAAACATTAGTCAAACACGGGTGAAAACTGAAAAACATACAGATATTTCCAGGGAGCCATCATCACCATGGTCATCATCATCCATCTCAACCAACTGTGCTTCATTGTATCTAAGCTGAATCTTGCACAGTAGCTTTGCAAGTAAGTCCATAAGCGTCGTAGCATATCTGCAAACATGACATTACAAATTCAGCAACCACAAATGTGGGGGGGGGGATCAATAAAACATTTCGGCAGCACAACAATTCCAGTGGAGTATGTTCAAACTAGAGTATAGTCAAAAGAATGGTGATTGGACTGTTTAAATTCTTTGACTTCATTTGTTGTCTACTACACGATGAATAATTTAGAAATTCTGGACAGAGATCTCTGATTGTTAAGCGTGTTGAATATTTGCAGGGTGAAATAAGAAGAAGATGGTCTTACTTTTTACAGTCATTCTCTCTAACACCATTGCTGCCTTTCAAAGATTTGGTATTCATGTTGAGATAATCAAGGAATGTTGTCCATACGTCAAGGCAATGAAAAAAACCTTGAACAGTTGGCTAAAACAACAACAACAAGATCAGTAGAACAAATAATAACTCAAACATATAAGCTGATGAAAAAATGCACAGACAAAGAAGAAAAAAAACAAACAAAGAAACATAAAAAGAGACAAATAAAGCAACAAAGGAATGAAAAACAACAAAATCCACCAAAACAAACAAAGTAAAAAGGCATAATTATACAAAACAAATGAAAAAATGAAGAAAATACACAAAATAATTGAGGAAGAAATGAGAAGAAACAAATTTGAAGTCTTAACACACATAAAATGTATAAAGTGATATTTTCTCAAAAAACTTTCGCTTCCCTTCGGTAAATTCATCATTGAGATAAAATGTTTTTAAATGTTCGATTTCACACGATGTCACATTCGATTATTTTCGCATTCTCCGATAGCGTTAGAATTTCTCATCCTACTTTCAAATTCAACACATAAGGAAATTCAAACAAACGCCAGCAGAGGAAAACGAAACTAATCGAATGAAACGAGCAATCGCCAAACAACAAATATAACAAGATTATGAACAAAGCAATGAAGCTACAAGTTTTAGAGACAACATTTATTTTATCATTGTTATTTGTGCCACATCAACCGTATTTTAAAGCTGAGTTTACGGGGAGTTTACCAAAATATGAACGAGGAAAAAACCACCCCCGACCCGAATATATTATAAGATCAATAAAGACAATCACCTACCTGCAAAACAGAATATTTAACAAGTAGAAACAAAAGTTCTTCAGTAGGAAAACTTCTTTCCGGCTCAAATCGTTTCAAATGAATCCCAACAAAAAGCGACAGGAATTCGGTAAATTTTTCGAGATAGCTGGAAATGAAAAATAAATCTCAGAATGACATAATTTGTAACTCTTAAATGGGATCTGTCTCGCCGAAACGAAAAGGCCATTCACGAGATCTGATTAAATGTGATCACATTGCCGATGTGTTTAACTGTAAATTCGCTTGTAAATTACTGACCATGCCATGGTAAATGACCATCAAAAAAGCGAATTGTTAGTTAATTACTATAGGCAGGCCATTTTTTAACATACTAACTACTGGGGAAATTTCCCCAGCAAGCCCAATACTTTCCCCAGTAGTGACAGGCGAAATCAGAAAAATTCCCCAGTTGCTTGGGCCCATTCAATAACTTGTCTTATCAAATTGCAAAGATTTCTTAGCTTTAAAATACTCTAAATAGTTATTGTGTTAACAAATCTGAACTGTTATTATTCTTTCTTCCTTCTGAACGATTAGCAATAGCTTCCAAGGCTTGCTGTTTTTGAGTTTTTAAAAATAAAAGAACGACGTAATAGGCAACCGTGCAATGAACTTTACAAAGAGAGGGACTTTATTAAAAAATTTTTTCAAAAAGAGAATGGCACTCTTTAGCACTCTTTGTTTTTCTAAAGATTTAGATGTTTTTGTAAAGAAAGTATGATATTAAAATTGTCAACGTGCAATAGACGTATTCTACTTTGTACGTGTGACTTCAGGGCGTCGTCGACATAAGGTTTTCCAGTTTTTTGTGGCCCTTTTGAAAAATTTTCCCCACTAGTTAGAATTCCTTAGAAAATGCTATGACTATAGGACATCTGCTTGCATCATTGGCTGGCAAAATCCACTTTTCAAATGTGGGGGTTGTAGGGTTGCTAAACCATTGAATTTTTAGAGTGGGTGGGGGAGTGGAGAACTGCAGCAATTAGAATAATAATTATGATTTATATAATAATTAAATTGAAATTGGCCAACCTTTCGTCTAGCCTTGCTAATGTTCCATTGCCCAGTTGATTTGAGTTGGATTTGGTCAAATGTTGAAGCAATCGAAATGTTTGCTGAAAAATTTTCATGAGAAAGTTTTCATATTCCACTGGAACGTAGTTCTTTGTCATAATCTCGTTGATGCATTCCATGGCCAGTGTCCCTAAAGGCAAAGCAAAATCAGTCAACAAAAAGCCTCTATTCTTAAGCAAATTGGGCTTTAGAGCAATACATTGAAAATAACTTGACTATGGGCTACATGGAGCTATTACAGTAAACAAAAATCATATTAATTATGTAATAAATCATCTCATTTATTACTTACCGATTTGATTTGGTTTTTGATCACTTCTGTAATTAATAGAACCATATCCGGCAAATATGAATAGTTTTTCAACCAAATTTGATGAAATCAAATTCTGCAAAGGCATCCAGGTAAATAACTGATGAACGCAGCTCAAAGCGGCCAAGATGACTTCTTCAGTAAACGCATCAAGATTTGGTAGAAATCCTTCATTTTTTGTGATATTTTGACTC
The DNA here is from genome assembly GCA_013076295.1 of Sanderia malayensis. Classification (NCBI taxonomy): domain Eukaryota; kingdom Metazoa; phylum Cnidaria; class Scyphozoa; order Semaeostomeae; family Pelagiidae; genus Sanderia; species Sanderia malayensis. Next base: position 4,361,423 of record RQOL01000658.1, on the reverse strand, counting down.
AAAAAGGCACTACTCGTGGAAACAGCAACATTAGTTTTGTCAATAAACAATGGAGAAGTGGTAGGATGTGGTGTTGGTGATGTACAGGGTGAAGCGAATGGGGATCTTTGTCTTGGGGAAGAAGGTGGTGTTACTGTGTTCGTTTGCAGTTTCAGTTTTTGTACAATGGTGTCCAGAATATGCATGATCTTTTCAAGGGTATTTGCTGCTTGTTCTAAAAGCAAGGAACGAAGTTCTTGTTTACGGGCATTGTTAAGGTCTTCTCGTGGTGAAATGAACTCTTCAGAGGTCATCTGAAGTAGCGTGAGTCCAAGAGATACCGTTGAATCATTTCTGAAACACTAGAAGAAATAAATCTATTCTCAAAATTTAATGCATGAAAATTTTAAATTTGGTGCAAAAAATAATAGGACTTAATTTTTGTGGGTTCAAATAAATATTTAGAAACCAAAAATTAAAACAGGAGAATGTTTGCAATTCAATATTTAGAATTTTGACACTACAGTTGACATTGCAGTTGACTCAAACCAGCACGAGAAATGAAGATTTGTTTAAAAAGGTGGAAGTTCGAGATATCCGGACTAAATTCAACAAAATCAAAAATGTGAGGAAATAGAAACTGTTCAAGATAATCGAGTTTGAGATAGCAACATTTGACTATATTAACAATATGCTTCAGTTGAATATATTCTTTGCTTAGTTCACTTAATGTGTAAATTACATGGAGTACTACACATTCAATCATAACCACAATAATTACTTCAAATTGTGATCATGTGCATAATCATGACATAATTAGTACATAATAATTGAATAAATTACCTGTAACATATTGTGATAAAAATCAGGGAAGAACTGCGGCCAATCAACTCTTCCAATGTCAACATAAATTTTGGCCATTTTCTTTTTTATGAAAGAAGGACAAGAAGTGTTTTGCAACATGAGAAATTGCAAGCAGAACTTTCTTATTTCTTGTTTATCATCTGAAGGCATTCCAAACCATCTTTGATTTACAAGTCTCTAGAAAATAATTAAACCACATCATCATTATTTACTACAATAACAAGAAATGGTAATTTCCACAACAAATGATTGTTCATGGAATCCTGACTTAATTGCACAAGGAAGTTGCATACATTTAACATAATTATTACCTCAAAAATGCTAAGTGAATACATATGCACATATTGGTTGGTGGAATTCGTCAAGAAATATATGCACTGTCTCCAAGCACCTTCTTGATGACTGAAATTATCAAGTATTTCCTCTACAAATGAAATATAGCATGATCATCAGGCAATTCATAATAAACTAAAGATTCATGCTAAAATATAATAAACCAAATATTCATGCGAACTTGATTCAAGCCAACAAGTTTTATTTTTGCCTCTGTATCAAACCTTGCTTGTAAAATTTGACCTCTGTTACAGGTGATGTCTTGGAAAGGAATAAATACCTGACATGATTGATTAACAGCAGGTTTAATTAATAACCATCCTTTTATATGATTATTTTCCTCAGGTCAAGAACATTCTGTACCAAATAAATCAATTTTTTAACCTACCAATAGCTCTTTTTCTCTCATTTGTGGTGTTTCCACTGAAAAATTCATCCAAAAGATTGCCAAGTGCTAACAATGTTTCCTTTTCAGAGCCCTAGGAAATATCCACAAGAAGTATAAAAAGTTGAAGCCCCTCCCTCAATCTTTAACTAAAACCTTGCAATATGAATTTCATGATTGTAAGTCGTGGTATAAGCGGTGATTTTCATAAGAACATTCAACCAAAATAATATCGAGGAAGTGATATATCTAGATATAGGTGATATTGCACATGGGGTGTCTTGCCCTCAAATACCAATTAAAAACTTCAGGCAGACCAAAATCAATTTTCCGTGCAAATATATAGCCGTGCATGTATCTAGAATCTTAATCTTCTATTATCCTGTCACACGCCCAGAATTTAACCTCATAAGTGATTTTATAACTTTCCTCCACTCCCTCTTTCTCGTACAAAGGCCATTGTGAAACATTGCGAGGAGAGGAAATGAATTCCAAAAAACAACTCACCATTTTGATCAAACAGGCTTTCTGTACTTTTAATTCAAATTACAACTGCTTTTACGGCTGTATAAAGGCCCAGTAATAACATTGAATTCATCGTATTATATTTTTCTTTCCTCCAACAAGTTTCTCAAAGGAAAACGGATCACGGATGCATGAACGAACGACGACAGGAAAGAAACCACAGGGATACAAAGTAACGAATCCAGTTAAAGTACCGTGTCGTTGGGGGGAGGGGGATTTCAGCGGGATGCGGGATAAAAGATTAAAAGGGGAAAATTTAGTCACTTTTGAAAAATTAATCATTAACTAATTTAAAAAAACTAATTTTCCAACTTAATTCATTTTTCCTGACTGAATTTCTAAGCTTTCAGTTGATAACCTCACAGAGAAGTATAATTTCGTTTCACTGGCTCATGTCCTTGTCCTACAGAACAAAAACAATGGCAACAAAGATGTACAAAACATAAACAATCTGGTTTAAATCGATTTTTAGTCGCATGCAAAAGAATCGGCAGGAACGGGTGTTGAGGTCAGGAAAAATAATAGGGGGGTTATTGGTCGGGGAAAATCAGGGAGCATAAAGACAGGGAGGCAATATTTACCTTTAATTCACTGTTCTTCAATGCTCTTAATTTCTTCAACAGTTTGCCGATGCCTAAACTGTAGAACTTTTACAAGTTCTCGCATTTCTTCTTTTTCCTTCTTTAGAGATGTTGCTTCCTTTTTGATCGATGCAAGTTTCTGCTCTTCCGCGCATTGCATCACTTTAACTGTGCACTGCTGCCTTTTGGTCAAATTTCAAGAATGGTACAATACAAGCCTTTCAAAACCTTCCATCTCCGTTTTCAGATTAGAATTTTCTTCAGATAACTTTGCATTTTCATCTTCCCGTGGTGCTGTTTCTTCTCTCAAGCTTTGCATTTCTTCAACTTTCAACAGATTCTCAAGTTCCATATGAATTTAGCAAGATCTTCAAATTCTTCCTTTTCTTTCTTGCACTTCTATCAAATCGTTAATTTTTTCATTCAACGAAGTGATTAAGGAAGCAAACTCCAGGAACTCTTCAAACACTTCATCATCAACTTGAGCATCCTTGCACTTCTTAATCACAAAAGCATTGATCACATCTTTAACATCTTCATTATTATTATCCCAATCCTTTGTCACGGTTTTCAGATGATCATTTATATCTTTGAGGTGAACCAGTTGCTTTGCATCTCGCACTTCAATTTGAGTCTTCAATTTTGCTACTTCCCTTCGCTGTGATTCTATCATCTTTGATTTTCTTTGATCTTCTTTGTGAATTCTCTCTTCTCCTTTTACGAACAATATTCATCAACAAGATTCTTCAACTCTTCATGATGAATTTGTTTAATCGATCAATGACTAATCCGTGCAGATCCTTTTCCCGAAACTAAACATATTTTCTCTGGCAAATATCTTACATTTTAAAGACATTTTAAACCATATAGTTGTTGTTTGTACGCCCTGTACAAATTCATGTTCATGGTCATGCGTTTATTTTCTTTGTATTTTTAGGTCGTCACAATCCGTTGCATTGGTATTCCTAATATTCCCTAATCGCATAATTTTCTTTGTTGTTAAGCATGCAGTGAAGCATCGTTTTAGATACCTTAGAGAATACATTGAAAGTATATATACGCGAGTAGATTAGTAGTAACTCATTCGGAGCTTGAGAGGCTCAAGGCAGGCTAATGTGATGTGCTGTGGCTGGAGAGAAGGACAGGATACAGTTGGTATGTTAAACTTATACGCAGAGCATTTTTTAAGAAATTTCAACTACTGGGGAAAATTTGCAAAAGGGGCCCAAAAATGTAAAAACAAAAGGAAGCACACAGGTGTATGCCGCTGTAAAACACCCTATTTTAATTATTGAATTTTCGTAGCTACGTACATTTTATAAGGAACCCCTTTATAAGTAAACTACACGAAGGGCAACATCTCTAAAGAACTTTGCAAAATCTATCAATACAAATTACAACAGTCGACATAAATGGAGTAGACAATTTTCAATAAAACTTATGTTTTGCCTTCTTCAAGTTTCTAGCCAAGGCCATGTCTTTTAGCCACAATTTTAAGCATAGTTCGAATTTCAATGCTTTGCTTGCGTTTATACTCTCTTTGGTTAGTAAATGTACGGTTAGGATTAAGAAACTATTAGGGAGTTTTGAGTTCTAGAATTTGGCCAAAACAGAATGTCCCATAAGAAAGCGTGTACTCCAAATGAGAAACTCCATTGGTCTGCATAAAGGCGGTCTTTTTTATCTTTCACTTTTGGAAACGGTTCACATCTTCAGTTTAGTTTATAAATTGAAAAAATTTGATTTAGAAGTTGATGTTCCAAAAATGAATACGTAGGTAAGTGAGAGAGGAAAGGGCCCAAACTACTGGGGAAATTCTGTGATTTTGGTGCTCACTACTGGGGAAAGCATTGGGCCTACTGGGGAACTTTCCCCAGTAGTCGCACTGTTAAAAAATGCTCTGCTTATACGTAACTCTGTTTATTTATATTCAATTTGTTAATTACCTATTTACATCAATGTTAGAGTTTTGCTATATTTATTTTAACTTTGCCTTTGATTAATTTCAGTCAATCGATTCAGAGGATATCGTATTAAAACCCCGTGTATTCTCGAGTCATGCCTGAAAAGCAATCACACATATGGTTTTAGACTTTCCAACTTCACAATTATTCAACTCAGTGATATTAAATCAATCAGAGAACATTCACAGTTTCTGGGCATTTCATTGTCATTTTGTGCCATTTATTTCTAAACTCTTCTAGCTTTTTATTATGGGTTTAGTAAGACCCCATTTTTTAAATAATGTTAATGTTAAGAATGCCTTTATCATTAGTCTGTTTGCTGAGAAAGTCTACCATTCGGGCTTATTTTTAATTGTTACAGGCTATGGTTTTTATTTCTCAAAGGATAAGTTGAATTAGAAGCGAGAGAACCAAAAGTGTGTCTGAGTATGCCCCTTAATTAATTTTACGTCACAATCGTAAACATGACGTAACATTGCGCAACATAGTTACTCTATAACAGGCGTTGCGAAGCTGAATTTTTCGTGGACTTCAGTTCATTTCAAACATTGTCACTTGCGATAGCTTGCTTTTATTTTGTGAGAATATTTTCTTTCAATTGCTGCACTTTCAACAAGGCGAATCAGTTCGAAAAGAGTTCTTTGGCGATTTATATATCGGTGAAGGGCAACCAGGTAAAGTTTCGAAGAAGAAATCCTAAATTTTGATTTTGAAATTCCGCTTTAAAATTTCTCAATTTTCATCAAATCAATTTTCCTCTCCTCGCCAAGAACAACTCTCAGTTTTTAAATACTTTCCACGGAGCAATATTAAATATGGTTATCAAATAAGGTTTCAAAGTAGTTTTCCTAAGAAATTTAGAAATTTGCATGTTCCATTGATGAAACAATCATTCGAATTTTTGAAAGAGACGGCCGACCCTTCGGCTAAATCGGAGAAAAATAAACAAACGGTTTTTTATCGATAGAAATTGAAGCAAACTCGAAAATTTATTCGCAAATTTCATAAAAAAAGGAGGTTATACTAAATCTTTAGAAATTTCTGAAAGAATCAGTGAAAGTTGATCAAAAATTTTAATTTGAAATTAAGCTAGAATGAAAAAAAATGGCGGAAATTGGCCTAAATCCCAAGGGAGGGGAAGGGTGAAGGGAAGAATAAGGAATGTTGCCATGACATTAGCAGCCTCGAATCCGACGAAATCCACTTTCTGAATAGCTACGAGGCTACTCTTGTGTGCATAATAAAGGGGGGGTCAAAATAAGCAGGGGGGAACAATTGCCAAAAAAACAAAAAGCGGGCTGGTCATAATAAGCTCCGAGGGGTTGGAAAAATTTTCAAAAATTAATGAGCAGTGGGTACATGTATTATGCACAAAAGAGTACACACGATTTTGCGATACAAAAGTTTTTATTAACGTAAGTAAATAAGACCTGACTTTTTACACAATGTAGTTAATGTTAAGAATGCCTTTGTCATTAGTCGGTTTGCCGAGAAAGTCTACCATTCTGACTAATTTATGGCTGTTACAGGCTAGGTTTGTTAATTCTCAAAAGATAGGTCAAATTAGAAGCAAGAGAAGCAACAGTGTGTCTGAGTGTGCCCCTTAATTAATTTTACGTCACAATCATAAACATGACGTAACATTGCGCAACATAGTTACTCTATAACAGGCGTTGCGAAGCTGAATTTTTCGTGGACTTCAGTTCATTTCAAACATTGTCACTTGCGATAGCTTGCTTTTATTTTGTGTGAATACTTTCTTTCAATTGCTGCACTTTCAACAAGGCGAATCAGTTCAAAAAGAATTCTTCAGCGATTTATATATTGCTGAAGGGCAACCAGGTAAAGTTTCGAAGAAGAAATCCTAAATTTTGATCTTGAAATTCCGCTTTAAAATTTCTCAATTTTCATCAAATCAATTTTCCTCTAATCGCCAAGAACAACTTTCAGTTTTTAAAAATTTTCCACGGAGCAATATTAAATATAGTTATCAAATAAGGTTTCAAAGCAGTTTTTCTAAGAAATTTAGAAATTTGCATGTTCCATTGATGAAACAGTCATTCGAATTTTTGAAAGAGACGGCCGACCCTTCGGCGGAATCAGAGAAAAGATAAACAAATGGTTTTTTATTGATAAAAATTGAAACAAACTCGAAAATTTCTTCGAAAATATCATAAAAATAACAGGTTATACTAAATCTTTAGAAATTCTTGAAAGAATCATTGAAATTTGATCAAAAGTTGTAATTTGAAAATAAGCTGGAATTAAAAAAAATGGCGGAAAATGGCCTAAATCCCAAGGGAGGGGAAGGGTGAAGGGAAGGATAAGGCATGTTGCCATGACATTAGCAGCCTCGAATCCGACGAAATCCACCTTCTGATTAATAACGAGGCTAAACACAATTTTGGGATACAAAAGTATTTATCAATGTATGAATGGTTATATTTCTGGTTATAAGGTAAACATTAATGGTTATTATATCTTTCAGGTTTTCAGTTTTCCTGACGACCAAGTTACGATGGCGAATTATCGGATAATGCACCACCGTATAAACCATGGAAATGGATTAAACAGAAGATCTGACGATGAACCAGGAGAGGTAAGTGAATTTATTGGTAAGTTATCTAATTATGATGAAAGTAGAGGATGTGATAGAGTGGAAAATGGAAGAGAGAGGGAAGTAGTTGTTGGAGTTATTGATGATAATGGTGATTGTGTATGGGAGAGAAAGCAGGTAACTAGTAAGCAAGGTATAGGAAAGAAAAAGGTCAAGGAAGGAAAGAGTGAAAGAGAGGAAATGGATAAACATCAGGATGGATGGAAAACTGGGGATATACAAGAAGAATATTGGAATCACGAAGAAGAAAGCGAAAAAGACGACGAAAATAAAAACGAAGTAGAAGACGAAGAAAACGAAGAAGAATACGAAAGAGACGATGAAGAAGATGATGACCAGAATGGATGCGAACAGTGGGAAGAATATAAAGATAACAAGGAAAGCAAAGATGGAATCACCTGGGGAACGGAAGGAACCTTGGAATTTGGCTCAGATGGCTCAGAAAGTGGGGGAGATTGCAATTGGTCAGATTGTTGGAATCAAGAAGAAAAGAACGAAGAAAACGACGAAGTAAACGAAGAAAAAATCGTAGAAGACGAAGAAGAAGATGACGAACAGGATGGATGCGAACAGCTGGAAGAATATGAAGATGACGAGGAAAGCATAGATGGAACCACATGGGGAACAGAAGGAACATTGGAATTTGGTTCAGATGGCTCAGAAAGTGGGGCAGATTGCAATTGGTCAAATTGTCGGAATCACGAAAATGAAAACGAAGAAGACGACGAAGTAAACGAAGAAGAAATCGTAGAAGAAGATGACGAACAGGATGGATGCGAACAGCTGGAAGAATATGAAGATGACGAGGAAAGCATAGATGGAATCACATGGGGAACGGAAGGAACCTTGGAATTTGGCTCAGATGGCTCAGAAAGTGGGGCAGATTGCAGTTTGTCCGATTGTTGGAATCACGAAGAAGAAAATGAAGAAGACGACGAAGTAAACGAAGAAAAAATTGAAGAAGATGAAGAAGAAGATGACGAACAGCATGGAAGCGAACAGCGGGAAGAATATGAAGATAACGAGGAAAGCATAGATGGAACAACATGGGGAACAGAAGAAACATTGGAATTTGGCTCAGATGGCTCAGAAAGTGGGGCAGATTGCAATTGGTCAATTTGTTGGAATCACGAAAATGAAAACGAAGAAGACGACAACGTAAACGAAGAAGAAATCGTAGAAGAAGATGACGAACAGGATGGATGCAAACAGCTGGAAGAATATGAAGATGACGAGGAAAGCAAAGATGGAATCACCTGGGGAACGGAAGGAACCTTGGAATTTGGCTCACATGGCTCAGAAAATGGGGCAGATTGCCGTTCGTCAGATTGTTGGAATCACGAAGAAAAGAACGAAGAATACGACGAAGTAAACCAAGAAGAAATCGTAGAAGACGAAGAAGAAGATGACGAACAGGATGGATGCGAACGGCGGGAAAAATATGAAGATAACGAAGAAAGCAAAGATGCAATCACTTGGGGAAAAGAAGGAACATTGGAATTTGGTTCAGATGGCTCAGAAAGTGGGGCAGATTGCCGTTCGTCAGATTGTTGGAATCACGAAGAAAAAAACGAAGAATACGACGAAGTAAACAAAGAAGAAATCGTAGAAGAAGATGACGAACAGGATGGATGCGAACAGCTGGAAGAATATGAAGATAACGAAGAAAGCAAAGATGCAATCACTTGGGGAACAGAAGGAACATTGGAATTTGGTTCAGATGGCTCAGAAAGTGGGGCAGATTGCAATTGGTCAATTTGTTGTAATCACGAAGAAGAAAACGAAGAAAACGACGAAGTAAACAAAGAAGAAATCGAAGAAGAAGATGACGAACAGGATGGATGCGAACAGCTGGAAGAATATGAAGATGACGAGGAAAGCATAGATGGAATTACATGGGGAACAGAAGGAACACTGGAATTTGGTTCAGATGTCTCAGAAAGTGGGGCAGATTGCAATTGGTCAATTTGTTGTAATCACGAAGAAGAAAACGAAGGAGACGACGAAGTAAACAAAGAAGAAATCGAAGAAGATGAAGAAGAAGATGACGAACAGGATGGATGCGAACAGCTGGAAGAATATGAAAATGACGAGGAAAGCATAGATGGAACAACATGGGGAACAGAAGAAACATTGGAATTTGGCTCAGATGGCTCAGAAAGTGGGGCAGATTGCAATTGGTCAATTTGTTGTAATCACGAAGAAGAAAACGAAGAAAACGACGAAGTAAACAAAGAAGAAATCGAAGAAGATGAAGAAGAAGATGACCAACAGGATGGATGCGAACAGCGTGAAGAATATGAAGATAACGAGGAAAGCATAGATGGAATCACATGGGGAACAGAAGAAACATTGGAGTTTGGCTCAGATGGCTCAGAAAGTGGCGAAACTTGCAATTGGTCAGACTTCGACAATACAGAAATAGGTGACGCATTATTTTCAGCATCACCATCAGATAAAGAGGAGCAGGTAGGTATGGGTTTAAATTACAATAAGAATAACATCTGGGAAGACTTGGAAACAGGATGTGCCCGATTTGGAAGGAAAAGGAAGAGAGCAGAAGAAGAGGACAGCGAGGGAGAGCAAGTAGAGAAAAGATTTTTTAGAAGTGAGCCGAAGCAATGGATTCAAAAGGATGTAGAAGAATTTCAGACAGCAGAAATATTTACAACAACAATTACAAGGGTACCGAGAAGTTGGGAAGGTATAATTGTAATATCTGATGACGAAGATAGCATATATCAATGTGAAAATCAGCAGATAATAGTTATATCAATTGATGATGACGATGAATGCCAACTTGAAACAGAGGAAAACTATGACAAAGAATGGGACGATAAATGTGTGCAAGGCAATCAAGTGCGTTCTGTGGGAATTGGAAGAAAGCGGAGCAGAGGTGAAGGTAAAGAGAGCGAAGAAGAGCCAGCCAAGAAGAGATTATGCCAAAATCAACTGAGACCAACATGGGTTGGTAATGAATATGCAGAGGAAGGTAGGGATGAAACGGACGGTGAAGAATTTCAGAGAGCAGCAGTGTTCAGAACAACAAGTATGGGAGTAGCCGAGGGTTATGAAGGTGATGATGAAGGTGATGATGATTGTGATGATCATGATGAAGGCGATTATATTGATGATGATGATGATAGTGTGGTTGATGTTGAGGATGATGATGATGATGATGATGATGATGATGATGATGATGATGATGATGATGATGATGATGATAATGATAATGATGGTGATGATGTTGATTGTGATAGGGGAGAATGTGAAGAACCTAATCGAAATCACACAGCAGAAGACGACAGGGAAAGTAATAGCACAAGCGGAAACCGTGTTCCAGTAATTGTTATTTCAGATAGTGAAGATGAAGAACACGACGAAGACAATGATGAAGATCATGATAATAATGACATCTTTGAAATTGTAGATAATGAAGAACAGGTCATTGAGAATGAAGGTAGCGATGGTATTGATCATAGTGAAGAGAGTCAAGGAGAAAGTGAAGAAGTGAGCCAGCAAGATAATTTATTTCGGGAATTGGACATCAGCATGGCGAATTTTTTTGTACATTTAAGTGGATTTCCACCCTCACATGAAGAATAAGAAATGTTTAGGGAAACAAAATCCAACTTAGCATAAAATGAATTTATATTTTAGTGTAATTTTAATATGTACATAAATGTAAAAATTAGCACTTTACATATACAGTAATAAAAGTCGTTTAATAATAAATAATGAATATATTTTAACTACCATTTGATAGTATTTATAATGCAATGCCTAATAAACCATAAACTGTGTAATGCAATGTGTATTTATTGATGCTTGAAGCTATTGTAATATGTTGATAGAAACGATAACACTAAATCTAGAATAATGTAAGGTTATGAAATAAGCTGTATAAACGGGTGGAAGAAGATAAGATCCTGTGTGTAGGATCATTAAAGTTGGTTTTAAATCTTAAAGCTATAATATTTTGTGATGACCTAATGTTGTTATTGGCATTTTTAGAAGGTAAATTTTAAGAAGAGTGCAAGATGATCCTGATTGTCGTCGAAATGTAGCTGAAATGGCCCTGGTGTTCCTATATTCAACAAACGGCTTCTTGGCCGTCAAAATGCCAACTAATAGAACCCGCTTATGTCAAAACGCATTCAAAATCTATCGCTCAATGGGACCCATCGAGATATGATTCTTACGTCATTTTAATCAGCCGATTTTGTGACGTAACGAGGCAAAACAATTCGGAAAGGTATGCATGAATCTTGATATGGTATGCATGAATTTTTACTTGAAAAGCTGATTTTCTTTACATTAAGTTGGTTTGCGTTCAAATTGTGGTCTAATGTCTAACACATGCTCTTCAACCATGCATTTAATGTTCGAGTATTTTAAATGGAAACAAAAAGAAATCTTTTGCAACTGCATATTTTGTCAGTTTTCAGAAGCAATTCTGTTTTCGGTCGTAGCAGCGTTGTGATAGTGATGTGGGTTGTGTGATTGACCAGGTCAGTAGTTCAAATTCTGACATGTCCAGATACTTTTAATTACATTTCAAATAAACTTAGCTTAATGAAAAATAATAAAAAAGATAATGATATCTCTTCTATCATCGGTTGCAGTGGGGTGGAGGTGAGCATATGGGGTGTGCGATTCACCAGGTTAGTAGCTCAAATCCTGACCCATCCAGATAATTTTAAATCCTCTTCAAATAATCTTGGATAAAAAAAAATGAACAAAAATGATAATAGTATTTCTTCTATCATCGGTTGCAGTGGCGTGGAGGTAAAGCTATGGCATATGCAATTCAAAAGGTTAGTAGCTCAAATCTTGACCCATCCAGATACTTTTAATTACTTTTCAAATAATTTTCTCTGACAAATATCTTTGTTTTAACAGGGAGCTTGTATAAATGTACAATCTGGTTTGTTGTAACCCCCGAAGAGATTAAAAACATATTGTTAATGCGAACTTTCATTGCTTCAAGACATTGAATTTTAAACCATATAGTTGTTGTTTTTACGCCCTGTACCATTTCATGTTCCTAGTCGCTATTTTCTTTGTATTTTTAGGTCGTCACAATCCGTTGCATTGGTATTCCTAATATTCCCTGATCATCGCATAATTTCCTTTGTTGTTAAGCATGCAGTGAAGCATCGTTTTAGATACCTTAGAGAATAAACTGTAAGTATATATACGCGAGTAGATTAGTAGTAACTCATTCGGAGCTTGAAAGGCTCAAGGCAGGCCAATGTGATATGCTGTGGCAGGAGAGAAGGACAGGATACAGTTGGTATGTTAAACTTAATCGTAACTCTGTTTATTTATATTCAACTTGTTAATTACCTATTTACATCAATGTTAGAGTTTTGCTATATTTATTTTAACTTTGCCTTTGATTAATTTCAGTCAATCGATTCAGAGGATATCGTATTAAAACCCCGTGTATTCTCGAGTCATGCCTGAAAAGCAATCACACATATGGTTTTAGACTTTCCAACTTCACAATTATTCAACTCAGTGATATTAAATCAATCAGAGAACATTCACAGTTTCTGGGCATTTCATTGTCATTTTGTGCCATTTATTTCTAAACTCTTCTAGCTTTTTATTATGGGTTTAGTAAGACCCCATTTTTTAAATAATGTTAATGTTAAGAATGCCTTTATCATTAGTCTGTTTGCTGAGAAAGTCTACCATTCGGGCTTATTTTTAATTGTTACAGGCTATGGTTTTTATTTCTCAAAGGATAAGTTGAATTAGAAGCGAGAGAACCAAAAGTGTGTCTGAGTATGCCCCTTAATTAATTTTACGTCACAATCATAAACATGACGTAACATTGCGCAACATAGTTACTCTATAACAGGCGTTGCGAAGCTGAATTTTTCGTGGACTTCAGTTCATTTCAAACATTGTCACTTGCGATAGCTTGCTTTTATTTTGTGAGAATATTTTCTTTCAATTGCTGCACTTTCAACAAGGCGAATCAGTTCGAAAAGAGTTCTTTGGCGATTTATATATCGGTGAAGGGCAACCAGGTAAAGTTTCGAAGAAGAAATCCTAAATTTTGATTTTGAAATTCCGCTTTAAAATTTCTCAATTTTCATCAAATCAATTTTCCTCTCCTCGCCAAGAACAACTCTCAGTTTTTAAATACTTTCCACGGAGCAATATTAAATATGGTTATCAAATATAGTTTCAAAGTAGTTTTCCTAAGAAATTTAGAAATTTGCATGTTCCATTGATGAAACAATCATTCGAATTTTTGAAAGAGACGGCCGACCCTTCGGCTAAATCAGAGAAAAATAAACAAACGGTTTTTTATCGATAGAAATTGAAGCAAACTCGAAAATTTCTTCGCAAATTTCATAAAAAAAGGAGGTTATACTAAATCTTTAGAAATTTCTGAAAGAATCAGTGAAAGTTGATCAAAAATTTTAATTTGAAAATAAGCTAGAATGAAAAAAAATGGCGGAAGTTGGCCTAAATCCCAATTGAGGGGAAGGGTGAAGGGAAGGATAAGGAATGTTGCCATGACATTAGCAGCCTCAAATCCGACGAAATCCACTTTCTGATTAGTTACGAGGCTACTCTTGTGTGCATAATAAAGGGGGGGTCAAAATAAGCAGGGGGGAACAATTGCCAAAAAAACAAAAAGCGGGCTGGTCATAATAAGCTCCGAGGGGTTGGAAAAATTTTGAAAAATTAATAAGCAGTGGGTACATGTATTTCGCACAAAAGAGTACACACGATTTTGCGATACAGAAGTTTTTATTAACGTAAGTAAATAAGACCTGATTTTTTATACAATGTAGTTAATGTTAAGAATGCCTTTGTCATTAGTCTGTTTGTTGAGAAAGTCTCCCATTCGGGCTTATTTTTAATTGTTACAGGCTATGGTTTTTATTTCTCAAAGGATAAGTTGAATTAGAAGCGAGAGAACCAAAAGTGTGTCTGAGTATGCCCCTTAATTAATTTTACGTCACAATCGTAAACATGACGTAACATTGCCCAACATAGTTACTCTATAACAGGCGTTGCGAAGCTGAATTTTTCGTGGACTTCAGTTCATTTCAAACATTGTCACTTGCGATAGCTTGCTTTTATTTTGTGAGAATATTTTCTTTCAATTGCTGCACTTTCAACAAGGCGAATCAGTTCAAAAAGAATTCTTCGGCGATTTATATATTGGTGAAGGGCAACCAGGTAAAGTTTCAAAGAAGAAGTCCTAAAATTTGATCTTGAAATTCCGCTTTAAAATTTCTCAATTTTCATCAAATCAATTTTCCTCTAATCGCCAAGAACAACTTTCAGTTTTTAAATATTTTCCACGGAGCAATATTAAATATAGTTATCAAATAAAGTTTCAAAGCAGCTTTCCTAAGAAATTTAGAAACTTGCATGTTCCATTGATGAAACAATCATTCGAATTTTTGAAAGAGACGGCCGACCCTTCGGCGGAATCAGAGAAAAGATAAACAAATGGTTTTTTATTGATAAAAATTGAAACAAACTCGAAAATTTCTTCGAAAATATCATAAAAATAACAGGTTATACTATATCCTTAGAAATTTCTGAAAGAATCATTGAAATTTGATCAAAAGTTGTAATTTGAAAATAAGCTAGAATTAAAAAAAATGGCGGAAAATGGCCTAAATCCCAAGGGAGGGGAAGGGTGAAGGGAAGGATAAGACATGTTGCCATGACATTAGTAGCCTCGAATCCGACGAAATTCACCTTCTGATTAATAACGAGGCTAAACACAATTTTGGGATACAAAAGTATTTATCATGTATGAATGGTTATATTTCTGGTTATAAGGTAGACATTAATGGTTATTATATCTTTCAGGTTTTCAGTTTTCCTGACGACCAAGTTACGATGGCGAATTATCAGATAATGCACCACCGTATAAACCATGGAAATGGATTAAACAGAAGATCTGACGATGACCCAGCAGAGGTAAGTGAACTTATTGGTAAGTTATCTAATTATGATGAAAGTAGTGGATGTGATAAAGTGGAAAATGGAAGAGAGAGGGAAGTAGTTGTTGGAGTTATTGATGATAATGGTGATTGTGTATGGGAGAGAAAGCAGGTAACTAGTATGCAAGGTATAGGAAAGAAAAAGGTCAAGCAAGGAAAGAGTGAAAGAGAGGAAATGGATAAACATCAGGATGGACGGAAAACTGGGGATATAGAAGAAGAATATTGGAATCACGAAGAAGAAAACGAAAAAGACGACGAAAATAAAAACGAAGTAGAAGACGAAGAAAACGAAGAAGTATACGAAGGAGACGATGAAGAAGATGATGAACAGAATGGATACGAACAGTGGGAAGAATATAAAGATAACAAGGAAAGCAAAGATGGAATCACCTGGGGAACGGAAGGAACCTTGGAATTTGGCTCACATGGCTCAGAAAATGGGGCAGATTGCCGTTCGTCAGATTGTTGGAATCACCAAGAAAAGAACGAAGAATACGACGAAGTAAACCAAGAAGAAATCGTAGAAGACGAAGAAGAAGATGACGAACAGGATGGATGCGAACAGCTGGAAGAATATGAAGATGACGAGGAAAGCAAAGATGGAATCACATGGGGAACAGAAGGAACCTTGGAATTTGGTTCAGATGGCTCAGAAAGTGGGGAAATTTGCAATTGGTCAACTTGTTGTAATCACGAAAAAGAAAATGAAGAAGACGCCGAAGTAAACAAAGAAGAAATCGAAGAAGAAGATGACGAACAGGATGGATGCGAACAGCTGGAAGAATATGAAGATGACGAGGAAAGCATAGATGGAATTACATGGGGAACGGAAGGAACCTTGGAATTTGGTTCAGATGGCTCAGAAAGTGGGGCAGATTGCAATTGGTCAATTTGTAGTAATCACGAAGAAGAAAATGAAGAAGACGCCGAAGTAAACAAAGAAGAAATCGAAGAAGAAGATGACGAACAGGATGGATGCGAACAGCTGGAAGAATATGAAGATGACGAGGAAAGCATAGATGGAATTACATGGGGAACGGAAGGAACCTTGGAATTTGGTTCAGATGGCTCAGAAAGTGGGGAAACTTCCAATTGGTCAATTTGTTGTAATCACGAAGAAGAAAACGAAGAAAACGACGAAGTAAACAAAGAAGAAATCGAAGAAGAAGATGACGAACAGGATGGATGCGAACAGCTGGAAGAATATGAAGATGACGAGGAAAGCATAGATGGAATTACATGGGGAACGGAAGGAACCTTGGAATTTGGTTCAGATGGCTCAGAAAGTGGGGCAGATTGCAATTGGTCAATTTGTTGTAATCACGAAGAAGAAAACGAAGAAAACGACGAAGTAAACAAAGAAGAAATCGAAGAAGAAGATGACGAACAGGATGGATGCGAACAGCTGTGTTGGGAATCCTCAACAGCAGCGGCGCGCGCACAAGAACATGGGCATGGTTGTTACAGATGACTCATGTATGAGCCAAATCGCCTATTTTTACTTTATTACTTGATTTTGTGACATTTTTCACTCTTAGTAATTTTAGAATAAAATCTTCCTTTTTCCTGTTTTTTATAATTTGATTGGCTGATTTCATATGTACACGTCAAAAGGATACAATCATATATTGCTGGATTAGATTAGTTTTGTTCAGTTGTATTGAAGTTGTTTTGGAGTTGCGTTGAAAAATTATGAGAAAACGATAAACACTGCGTACTTCTTTGTGTGGTTCCTTAACCCATAGTAAAAGAAACAGAGAGTTGGATTGCGATCCACAACACATGGTCCACCGAGCCGGATACTATGAGTCGAGAAACCGAAAACATCGACCTTTTGAGAAAAAGAAGAAGCATCTTTCGTCGAATCACGACAAGGATTCTGAATAAAGTCGAGGCAATAAAAGATGACGAAGAAGAAGTCGATGTGCGGGAGGCAAAGAAGATCGAAATCCAGTTGAAAGAGAAGCAAGCTCAACTGAAAGAAGTAGACGCAAGAATATTGGATTACTTGTTGGCAAATGAGAGCGAAGAAACTTGTGAAAGAGAACTAGAAGAAGCCAATGAGTACGGTGAGAGGATTACAAAATCTTTAATTTTGATAGAGGAAGACTTAGAACAGGTAGAGGAACGTGCGTCAGTTAGCTCTGCCGGATCTAGGATATCTCGATCAAGCGCTGGGTCAATAAAATCACCAAATGAGTATAGCAAGAAAAAGAGTGCACGAGTGAAGTTGCCTCAGCTAGAAATTAAGAAATACTCGGGGAAGGCACACGAATTTCAAGAGTTTTGGGACAGTTATTCGAGCGCGATTCATGAGAACGATGAGTTAGCAGACGTCGACAAACTGAAATATCTGAAAGGCTTGTTAGAAGAGCCGGCGCGTTCAGTCATTGGGGGATTGCCCATGACAGAAGCCAACTACGTCATTGCGGTTGACCTGCTCAGGAAGAGGTTCGCCAAGCCCGCGATGATTCAGCATGCGCATATTAACCAGCTGATCAACTTGGCCCCCGTCTTCAACGAAGATGACGTCAGAAGACTCAGAAGCTTCCGGGATCAGATCGAGGCTCATTTCCGTGGATTGCAAGCCATGTGTGTTGATCAAATGACGTATTCGCGAATTGTTGTTCCTGTTTTGGTGGAAAAGTTGCCTAAGACCCTTCGGTTCAGTATGGTTAGGGCAGTGGGGAAAACGGCATTGGAATGGTCCGTTGAAGAGTTTCTGAACGCCATCGATTTAGAATTAGAAGTACGAGAATGCTTCAATTCACCATTGAAAAGCGACCACTTTGCTGTGGCGACCAACGGAACGAGGAGGCCTAAAATGTCTGGTGGTGGTTCGGCAAGTGCCCTTTACGCATCTGCTGGCCAAGAGAAGAAGAAGAAATGTGTTTACTGTGAAGAAGAACATCGTCCTGAAGAGTGTCAGAAGCACAAAGACCCAGATGAGAGAAAAGGTTTGCTTAGAAAGGGTTTTAAATGTTTTATTTGCCTAAGAGGGGGGCATAGAGCTTTTGAATGTTTGACTAAATACAAATGCACGGTTTGTAAGGCGAAGCATCATGTGTCAATTTGCAACAACAGCCCTGCAGCACCGCTAGCTAGCCAGCAGCCAACTAGTACCAGTAAGTTGCAGTCGCAGCAACAGCAGCAGGCCAATGCATTAGACCCCAGCGCCTCCACTTGGGTGGGTAGTACGTGCTCAGGGAATGAGGTGGCCTTACAGACAGCCTTGGCATATGTGGATGACCAAAGAGAGCAGAAAGTGAGAGTGTTGTTTGATTCTGGAAGTCAGAGGTCATTCATTTCTGCCAAAGCTGTCGAAACCTTAGGGTTGCGGCCTGTGAGAAGAGAGAACTTAGAGATCAATGCATTTGGGAGCAGAATGCCGGATGACAGAGAACGAGGTGTGATAGAATTAGCTTTAAATTCCTTAGATGGAAATAAAATGGTTAACATTTCCTGTTTTGTTGTTGAAAACGTAGCTGACATCTCTAACATTCACATAGAATATGTGAAGAAACTTTACCCTCATTTGCAAACGATATGGTTCTCAGATGTTTCTAGGTCTACCGAGAAGCTAAGCATTCAGATTTTGGTTGGAGCAGACTACATGTGGGAGTTCTTAGAAGGAGAAGAAAGACGAGGGGGGCCTCATGAACCTGTGGCAACAAAAACGTCCCTTGGATGGGTTTTATCAGGACCACTAAAGGGTAAGAGATTTAACCTTTCATCTTCGGTCAACTGTGTTGCTGTCAGTACAAGAAGTGAGTTTATTGACAGGCAGGTGCACAAGCTGTGGGACCTGGATAGTATAGGCATTAGGCCAGTAGATGAGGCTCAGGAGTTGTTGGTAGACAACATAAGGTTCACAGGGAGTAGATATTCAGTAGGGTTGCCATGGAAAGCTGGCCATGGTCCCTTGCCTTTGAACTACAACAATTCGCTGGCAAGGTTGAAGAACCAAATAAAAAAGCTCAGACAGGACCCACAAACCTTTCAGAAGTACAATGAGATAATAGAGGAGCAGGTAGAACAAGGAATTATATCCAGAGTTCTAGACATGGATAAGGCAGACAAGGTATCCTATCTTCCCCACGCAGCGGTAGTTAGAGAGGATTCAGAAACCACCAAGGTCAGAATTGTTTATGATGCTTCATGCAAGGATAAGGTGACAAAGATCTCATTAAATGACTGTCTTCATGTTGGTCCATCACTGACACCCCTGATATTTGATATACTGCTAAGGTTTCGGGGTATGAGAGTAGGCTTAGTTGGAGACATTGCAAAGGCATTCTTAAACATTGAAGTCAACCCAGAAGATAGAGATTGCTTGCGATTTTTTTGGGTTGATGACATAACTGTAGAAGACCCAAAGATTGTTGTTTATAAGTTTAATCGGGTTGTGTTTGGGGTGAACAGTTCACCATTTTTTGCTGAATGCTGTTCTTCGTCACCATCTGCAAACTTTTGATGAAGTAGATCCAGACTTTGTTGCTCTTTTGTCCAAGTCATTTTATGTAGACGATTTGGTAGCCGGGGCCAACAACAAGGAAGCAGCCTTTCAGCTATTCAATAAGGCAAGGGATAGGTTACAGCAAGGAGGGTTCCAATTGAGAAAGTGGAAGACAAATGATGAAAGCTTGAGGGAAAGAATTTTGCGAGTTGAAGGGAAGCCTGATGGTGAGATGTTGCAAGGGCAAGGTGATGAATCTTATGCTAAGGAGACTTTGGGGCAAGGGAGAGAAGGTGGAGGAGAGGCTAAGGTACTTGGTATAGGTTGGGCATATGAAGAAGATTTGTTGAAATTTGACCTCTTAAAACTGGGAAAGGCCAGGAATGACCCAACAAAAAGGGGCATATTGAGTACATTGGCTATGTTGTTTGACCCCCTAGGATTAATCAGCCCCATTGGAGTTTTGGCAAAGATAATTTTCCAGGAACTGTGTGTAGGCAAGTTAGGCTGGGATGACCCTATTCCTGAGGACAAAGCCAACAGATGGAGAGAGTGGATGAAGAACTTGGATGAGATAAAGCAAATATGTTCCAAGATGTGTTTTTAATGAGAATGAGGGAACAGTCCTGAGTTGTGATTTGCATGGATTCGGAGATGCTAGCAAGAAGGCCTATTGTGCAGTGATATATCTTGTGTATAGGACTACAAAAGGAATTTTCTCTAAACTTCTCTGTGCCAAGACTAGAGTGGCTCCAATTAAGGACTTGAGTATACCCCGACTCGAACTATTATCGGCAAGAATTCTTGTTGTCCTGATGAAGAATGTTATGAGTGCCTTAACAGCTCAGGTGAGAATTGAGAGAGTAAAATATTGGCTGGACAGCAAAACAGCACTCTATTGGATAAATAACCAGGGGGAATGGAAGCAATGGGTTCAATTTAGAGTTGCTGAAATATTGAAACTGTCAAGCAAAGGAGAATGGGGGCATGTAGGTGGGACAGAAAACCCTGCGGACATTGGCTCTAGAGGTGTTATGGCATCATCCCTAAGCAATAGTCAGCTCTGGTGGGAAGGTCCTGTATGGTTGAGAGGGGATGAAGGTCAATGGCCCCAAGGATTAGTGCTGTCAGACTCAAAAGAGGTAGGGGATGAAAGAAAGAAGGCAGTCACAATGACCATAGTAGCAGAAGAGAGTAAGGGTGTAGGTCAGGTTGTCAACATAGAGAGATTCAGTACTGCTGAGAGATTACTGAGAGTTACTTCATGGGTCTTGAGATTTCTGCACAATTTAAAGCAGAAAGTCCGAAAAGAAGAACCGAGGTCAGGGTGTCTCAAAGCAGAAGAGATGATAATGGCAGAGAAGATGTGGATAAAGGATGCACAAAAGTTGTTGAGAAGGAGTGTAGACTATGAGAAAATGCGAGTACAGTTAGGTGTGATTGAAAGTGAGGGAGTGCTTGTATGCAAGGGAAGATTAGAGAACTCTGATCTTGAAATGGACTCTAGATACCCAATCATTTTGCCAAAGGAACACAGATTAACAGAATTGATTGTGCTTGATTGCCATGAAAGGGTTCACCACTCCAAGGTTAGGGCGACTTTAGCAGAGATCAGATCCAGATTCTGGATCACGAGGGGAAGACAGTATGTCAAAAAGATTATAAGACCGTGTTTTCGTTGTAAGTTGATGGAAGGGAAAGCGTTCAACAACCCTGCGACGGCGGCATTGCCAGGATTCAGAGTGAGAGAAGCTCCTCCGTTCAGCAGCACAGGGGTAGATTTTGCAGGTCCATTGCTTGTGAAAGGAGATAAGGGTGAGATGGTGAAGGCGTACATTGCATTGTTCACATGTTGCGTTACAAGAGCTGTTCACCTAGAGTTGGTCATGAATCTTACGGCGTCCACTTTCTTGAATAGTCTGCGTCGGTTTTGCGCTAGAAGAGGAACACCTGGACTTATTGTCTCGGACAATGCTAAGACATTCAAGTCAGCTGAAAAGGTTTTGCGCAAAGTAGTTAGTGATGGTAGAGTAGAGAATTTCTTGAGAGCCAGACGCATAACGTGGAGGTTTAACTTAGAACGCACACCGTGGTGGGGCGGATTTTTTGAGAGAATGGTTGGAAATGTAAAAAGGAGTTTGAAGAAAGTCTTGGGCAATGCGAGAGTATCAGCAGATGAGATGAACACTGTGTTGGCTGAAGTGGAGGGAATCCTTAACTCTAGACCACTGACTTATTACAACGAGGAGCTAGAGGGTCAGGTGCTCACACCTTCACATCTGTTAGTCGGTAGACGAGTATCGCCCTTATCAGATAGCGTTAGCCAAGACATAGAACTTGATGAAGAGGAAGTTGAGGATTGTAATCTCTCGAAACGTTTTCTGTATTTGACGAAGAAACTTAGACATTTCTGGAACAGGTGGCATAAGGAATATTTGACGAGTTTACGAGAGACACACAGGTTGAGAAAGAACAAGCCGAACGAGGTCAAGCAAGGAGATCTTGTACTGGTACAAGAAGATAATGCCAAGAGAAATACATGGAAGGTAGGTATCATAGAAGACTTGGTAAAGGGAAAAGACGGAGAAATCAGAGGAGCAAAGGTAAGAAAGGTATCAAAAGGTAAGGTGGAGGTTCTGAGTAGACCACTACAAAAACTATTTCCGTTAGAAGAAGGAAAATCAGAGAGAGTCATGGAAAGAATGAATGACGAGAACGTGAGAGAAGAGGAGAGTGCGAGAGACGAGAGGAAAGAGGATGAAAGCACAGGGTGGAAACGACCTCGCAGAGCAGCAGCCTTAGATGCGCGGTTGAGGACCCAGCTTATGCTCGAACCTTGAAGGTTCAAGGAGGGGGGTGTGTTGGGAATCCTCAACAGCAGCGGCGCGCGCACAAGAACATGGGCATGGTTGTTACAGATGACTCATGTATGAGCCAAATCGCCTATTTTTACTTTATTACTTGATTTTGTGACATTTTTCACTCTTAGTAATTTTAGAATAAAATCTTCCTTTTTCCTGTTTTTTATAATTTGATTGGCTGATTTCATATGTACACGTCAAAAGGATACAATCATATATTGCTGGATTAGATTAGTTTTGTTCAGTTGTATTGAAGTTGTTTTGGAGTTGCGTTGAAAAATTATGAGAAAACGATAAACACTGCGTACTTCTTTGTGTGGTTCCTTAACCCATAGTAAAAGAAACAGAGAGTTGGATTGCGATCCACAACAAGCTGGAAGAATATGAAGATGACGAGGAAAGCATAGATGGAATTACATGGGGAACGGAAGGAACCTTGGAATTTGGTTCAGATGGCTCAGAAAGTGGGGCAGATTGCAATTGGTCAATTTGTTGTAATCACGAAGAAGAAAACGAAGAAAACGACGAAGTAAACAAAGAAGAAATCGAAGAACAAGATGACGAACAGGATGGATGCGAACAGCTGGAAGAATATGAAGATGACGAGGAAAGCATAGATAGAATTACATGGGGAACGGAAGGAACCTTGGAATTTGGTTCAGATGGCTCAGAAAGTGGGGAAACTTGCAATTGGTCAACTTGTTGTAATCACGAAAAAGAAAATGAAGAAGACGCCGAAGTAAACAAAAAGGAAATCGAAGAAGAAGATGACGAACAGGATGGATGCGAACAGCTGGAAGAATATGAAGATGACGAGGAAAGCATAGATGGAATTACATGGGGAACGGAAGGAACCTTGGAAATTGGTTCAGATGGCTCAGAATGTGGGGAAACTTGCAATTGGTCAACTTGTTGTAATCACGAAGAAGAAAACGAAGAGGATGACAAAGTAAACAAAGAAGAAATCGAAGAAGAAGATGACGAACAGGATGGATGCGAACAGCTGGAAGAATATGAAGATGACGAGGAAAGCATAGATGGAATTACATGGGGAACGGAAGGAACCTTGGAATTTGGTTCAGATGGCTCAGAACGTGGGGCAGATTGCAGTTTGTCAGATTGTTGGAATCACGAAGAAAACAACGAAGAAAACGACGAAGTGAACGAAGAAGAAATCGAAGAAGACGAAGAAGAAGGTGACCAACAAGATGGATGCGAACAGCTGGAAGAATATGCAGATGATGAGGAAAGCACAAATGGAATCACATGGGGAACAGAAGAAACATTGGAATTTGGCTCAGATGGCTCAAAAAATGGGGAAACTTGCAATTGGTCAACTTGTTGTAATCACGAAAAAGAAAATGAAGAAGACGCCGAAGTAAACAAAGAAGAAATCGAAGAAGAAGATGACGAACAGGATGGATGCGAACAGCTGGAAGAATATGAAGATGACGAGGAAAGCATAGATGGAATTACATGGGGAACGGAAGGAACCTTGGAATTTGGTTCAGATGGCTCAGAAAGTGGGGAAACTTGCAATTGGTCAATTTGTTGTAATCACGAAGAAGAACACGAAAAAGACGACGAAGTAAGCAAACAAGAAAACGAAGAAGACCACGAAGTTAACGAAGAAGAAATCGAAGAAGACGAAGAAGAAGATGACCAACAGGATGGATGCGAACAGCTGGAAGAATATGAAGATGACAAGGAAAGCATAGATGGAATCACATGGGGAACAGAAGAAACATTGCAGTTTGGTTCAGATGGCTCAGAAAGTGGGGAAACTTGCAATTGGTCAATTTGTTGTAATGACGAAGAAGAAAACGAAGAAGACCACGAAGTTAACGAAGAAGAAATCGAAGAAGAAGATGACGAACAGGATGGATGCGAACAGCTGGAAGAATATGAAGATGACGAGGAAAGCATAGATGGAATTACATGGGGAACGGAAGGAACCTTGGAATTTGGTTCAGATGGCTCAGAACGTGGGGCAGATTGCAGTTTGTCAGATTGTTGGAATCACGAAGAAAACAACGAAGAAAACGACGAAGTGAACGAAGAAGAAATCGAAGAAGACGAAGAAGAAGGTGACCAACAAGATGGATGCGAACAGCTGGAAGAATATGCAGATGATGAGGAAAGCACAGATGGAATCACATGGGGAACAGAAGAAACATTGGAATTTGGCTCAGATGGCTCAAAAAATGGGGAAACTTGCAATTGGTCAACTTGTTGTAATCACGAAAAAGAAAATGAAGAAGACGCCGAAGTAAACAAAGAAGAAGTCGAAGAAGAAGATGACGAACAGGATGGATGCGAACAGCTGGAAGAATATGAAGATGACGAGGAAAGCATAAATGGAATTACATGGGGAACGGAAGGAACCTTGGAATTTGGTTCAGATGGCTCAGAAAGTGGGGAAACTTGCAATTGGTCAATTTGTTGTAATCACGAAGAAGAACACGAAAAAGACGACGAAGTAAGCAAACAAGAAAACGAAGAAGACCACGAAGTTAACGAAGAAGAAATCGAAGAAGACGAAGAAGAAGATGACCAACAGGATGGATGCGAACAGCTGGAAGAATATGAAGATGACAAGGAAAGCATAGATGGAATCACATGGGGAACAGAAGAAACATTGCAGTTTGGTTCAGATGGCTCAGAAAGTGGGGCAGATTGCAATTGGTCAATTTGTTGTAATCACGAAGAAGAAAACGAAGAAAACGACGAAGTAAACAAAGAAGAAATCGAAGAAGATGAAGAAGAAGATGACGAACAGGATGGATGCGAACAGCTGGAAAAATATGAAGATGATGCGGAAAGCATAGATGGAATCACATGGGGAACAGAAGAAACATTGCAGTTTGGCTCAGATGGCTCAGAAAGTGGGGAAACTTGCAATTGGTCAGACTTGGACAATACAGAAATAGGTGACGCATCATATTCAGCATCACCATCAGATAAAGAGGAGCAGGTAGGTATGGGTTTAAATTACAATAAGAATAACATCTGGGAAGACTCGGAAACAGGTTGTGCCCGATTTGGAAGGAAAAGGAAGAGAACAGAAGAAGAGGACAGCGAGGGAGAGCAAGTAGAGAAAAGATTTTTCAGAAGTGAACCGAAGCAATGGATTCAAAAGGAGGCAGAAGAATTTCAGACAGCAGAAATATTTACGACAACAAATGCAAGGGTACCGAGAAGTTGTGAAGGTATAATTGTAATATCTGGTGACGAAGATAGCATATATCAATGTGAAAATCGGCAGATAATAGTTATATCAAGTGATGATGACGATGAATGCCAATTGGAAACAGAGGAAAACTATGACAAAGAATGGGAAGATGAATGTGTGCAAGGCAATCAAATGCGTTCTGTGGGAATTGGAAGAAAGCGGAGCAAAGGTAAAGGTAAGGAGAGCGAAGAAGAGCCAGCCAAGAAAAGATTATGCCAAAATCAACTGAGATCATCATGGGTTGGTAATGAATATGCAGAGGAAGGTAGGGATGAAACGGACGGTGAAGAATTTCAGAGAGCAGAAGTGTTCAGAACAACAAGTATGGGAGTAGCCGAGAGTTATGAAGGTGATGATGAAGGTGATGGTGATGATGATTGTGATGATGATGATGATGGCGATGATGATTGTGATGATGATGATAATGTGGTTGATGATGGTGATGATGATGATTATGATGATTGTGACGATGGTGATGATGATCCTGATTATGATGTTGATGATGATGATGGTGATTATGATGATGATGATAATGTTGATGATGATGATTATGATGATAATGGTAATGATTGTGATGATGGTGATGATCATGAAGATGGTAATGATGATGATGATGATGATGACAATTTTGTTTATGATGATAATGATGATAGTGAAAATGATCATGTTGATGATGATTGTGATAAGGAAGAATGTGAAGAAGCTAATCGAAATTACATAGCTGAAGATGACAGGGAAGATAGTAGCACAAACGCAAATCATGTTCCAGTAATTGTTATTTCAGATAGTGAAGGTGAAGAACACGACAAAGACAATAATGAAGATCATGATATTAATGATATCAATGAAGTTGTAGATAATGAGGAACAGGACATTGAGAATGAAGGTAGCGATGGTATTGATCATAGTGAAGAGAGTCAAGGAGAAAATGAAGAAGTGAGCCAGCAAGATAATTTATTTCGGGAATTGGACTTTAGCATGGTGAATTTTTTTGTACATTTAAGTTGATTTGCACCCTCACATGAAGAATAAGAAATGTTTAGGGAAACAGAATCCAACTTAGCATAAGATAAATTTATATTTTAGTGTAATTTTAATATGTACGTAAATGTAAAAATTAGCACTTTACATATACAGTAATAAAAAGTGGTTTAATAATAAATAATGAATATATTTTAACTACCATTTGATAGTATTTTTAATGCAATGCCTAATAAACCATAATCTGTGTAATGCAATGTGTATTTATTGATGCTTGAAACTATTGTAATATGGCGATAGAAACGATAACACTAAATCTAGAATAATGTAAGGTTATGAACTAAGCTGTATAAACGCGTGGAAGAAGGTAAGATCCTGTGTGTAGGATCATTAAAGTTGGTTTTAAATCTTAAAGCTATAATATTTTGTGATGACCTAATGTTGTTATTGGCATTTTTAGAAGATAATTTTTAAGAAGAGTTTGTTTGTTTGTTTGTTTTGTTTGTCATCTTATTTTAATTCGATATCTCTAATAGCTTTACAGAAAAACTAATCTAAATCGAATATTTAACTACCATAATTTATTACGAATGAGGAGACAAATTAACCGCATACAATACAAGCGGGGATGACTACATACAATCCTCATTTAAGTTGAATGACTACATACAATCCTCATTCAAGTTAACTACTTAACTACCATAATTTATTACGAAATGAGGAGACAATTTAACCGCATACAATACAAGCATGGCATTTACAAGCTGGCCCGTTCCACTGTTTTATTTGTCTCTTGAAAGTTTGGACATTTTCAGCTAATTTAAGTTCTTTTGGCAAAGCATTCCAGATTTGTGGTCCCAATGACAAGAGACTTTTCGAGCCAAATGTTACTTGGTTTGGTCTATGATGAATCAATTCTTTTGGATTCCTTGCTGACCTTGTTGTTTGTTTTAGTTTAAAAATGTTTTGTATAAAAGGGGGATTCAGCTTTGCGACAGTTTTATAAATTTCAATACAAAGAGTTCTGAGACGGCTGATCCTCATTGTGCTTTTTCCTGCTTTTGAAAGTAAGGTGTCATACGAGCTTGTAGTGTCGTTAAAAAGAAATTTGAGAGCTCTTTCTTGGATCTTCTCAATTTTTCAACAGATTTCGCAGAGGAAAAATGCCATACTAAAGGGCAGTAATTAAAGTTCGAACATACAAAACTTTGGACCAATATCTTTTTGGCATCAAAACCCATGTAACCCTGAAGTCTTTTTAATGCATTTAGTTGTGCAGCGGCTTTTCCACCCATGCTGGTTGCGATCGCCCCAGTATAGGTTGCCCCAGTATAGGTTCTCGCAGCCCCAGTATAGGTTGCAGATGATGTAATGTGATGTCACATGGTCAACGCAGGAAATGGCGTAAACATATTGGTGCAAAGTGGCCGGCACTATGCCCACAGAACAGAACACCACAGCCTCTTATATGAAAGCTTGTTGTTGTGGTGATAAGGTTTTATAATATTTCTATTCTATGCTCAATGTTTTATATTTGCACTGTTGTGTCTTGTTGGATCTTCAAAATATTATCACCGGGATAAAATAAATACTTGATCTTGCCCCGAATAACTTGATTTTGTTGTTCATCTAAAGCATTTTTACATTGTTTATGTTGAACAGAAAAATACAGATGCAGACTTTGTTTTCCTTGGAGGCCGAAAATATTTATGAAAATTTTAGGCCCATCATAACGCGTCCTTGCGTGAACAAAAGTTTGGCAAGCATACCGCATAACTTACAATTTTGAAATAATCACAATAAATTCACATTTTATGACGACGAAATCGTTTCAAGTCTTGTTAATCCACGACAAGAGCATAGATTCCAACAGTGCGCAAGATTAAGCAAGGTTGCTAACCTCATGCATCCTGCAGGAGTATTGGTTGCAGTAGACGAATATTATTTTACATACTACAACCATTACATTACATTAAAAACTTATCCAAGTTAACGATATGTCGTAATTTATCCAACTACTTTGTTCATTATCTATCTTCACGACAAAAACATAGGTTCTATTCGCAAGAGTATAGGTTTTACTCATCTAGCAAGAGTATAGGTCTTACTCATCCAGCAAGAGTATAGGTTTTACTCATCCAGCAAGAGTACCCTATTTCCTCTAAAGAACGCCGCCCTCCATTGAACGCCGAATCTTCAAAAGCGGCGTTTATCAGAAAACACACGTCAGCGAAAGCTGTGAAAGTTTTCGTGTACATGAGGAATAAATTTGCCGGGGTCCCAATTACCGGGGGAGGGGGTGTAAATTATGAAAATTGTCTGGCAGTGTATACTTTTCCAACTGACGTGCAATGTTTTTCTGCCCGAGCTGATACTACCTTCCATCATTTGCTTGTTTCAAAATAACAAACTCAATTCAAATTAACCGTCATGAGTATCGAGTGCATAGTTTCCGACACAAAATTGATTTTTTCAGTACAAGATCAATTGGTGGGGGTCCTAATACGAGCGCGGGGTGGCAAAATTTTTAAAAATTATTTAGCGGGGGGACGGCAATAAGGCGCCTAAGAGTAGGATCTTTGGAACGTCAAAAGGCTTTCCTTGCTGAAATGCTTGCCCGTTTTATATTCATGCAAAGTTCAGAAAAAAACGTATGACACATAAATTTGTGTGCGAGTGGTGTTTTGTTGCAAGAAAGCTTCGTATGAAAAATTCAATGTAGGAAAAGCTTTTTTAACCCATCTGGAAAATGGTGCGGTGTTACAGGCCCTCCCCGTAATCTATTAGCTGCCCCTCTGTGCAAGGAATACGAAGGCATAAAGTACGGCGGATGTATCATTATTGGTTTTATTACCAGTCTTAAATCTGCAGCTTTTAAGTTGATCTCACTAGCGAAATATTTTTTTAATGTTATATTATTGGGCATTTTCGTTTAAAATGACAATAGTGTAATTTTATTGCATTATTTCATTCGCTTTGGAACATTGGCAATATAACAAATTCAGTACATTCTTGATGAAGAGGTTATCTATATAGAAATTTGCATCACTGAAAACACATTATTTGTCTTTTCCCCCTGCTTTTGAAAAACCTACCCTATAGGAAACTTGGATCAGCACTTAACTTGGTTTCTTAATTTGGCTAACAAATATTAGTGTTTTGGTACACGAAGCTTCAGTTGTTTCTTATTTTCGAAGTATAAAATTCCGCATTGTCTTCAAGTTCAACATAGTTGCATAGATAAAAACTCATTGCGTTATGAAATCGAAATGAGCAAGTTCAGTCCTTTCTAAACCGAAATTCATAAAATTTTTGATGTTTTCTGAAATATGCCTGAGTGGTGTCCCTAAGGGGTCGGACTGGAGTGGACATGTCCACTTCAGTTTTCTAAGGGGGGCCATTTTATAATTTCTCGAAATTCGTTGAAGAAACTTTGGGGGAGGTGATTTTCATTCACTCTGAACATTAGGTGTGGCGTGCAGCTTGAAGTATTTTGTGTTAGGATTTGATGGTTTACGCAAATGTAAACCATCCCTAATTGATTGGTTCCGTTGAGAAATTGCAGAATAATTGATGAACAATCATGTCTTTGATAAACAACAATTAAACTAAAGATTCTTTAAAACTACTTAAATCAAGTGAGCGGAAAAGTGCGAATTATGCGGATAAGCGAATGAACCCTCTCGTGCGATGTTCGATGACTCTACTTCTAACTTATTTCTACTTGTCTTATTTAAAAATTGACTATTGTTCTTAGTGTTGACATTGTTAATCTCCTAAAACACACCCCTAATACTAAATTTATGCATCACAAAGGTTTTTACTGACAATCAACTACAAAATTACAACACACTCCCCCCTGATTGACGGAGGTCAATCAGCGAGAACATTAAGATTATTTATCGTTACATATGAGTTCAGAAACATCTTCGTCAGCTACGAATTTTATTGGCATGTCTTGCTCCGAGTTCTTTTCATCTTGCTTATTCTCTTCTACATCAACTTCTAAAGGATATAGTCTTTGTATCGGTCGTTTTATAATTATTGATTTTCCAGCTGAATCAGATGTTTTTAATTCGACAGCGCGAATGATGTTATCTTTACCGTGAAATACTTTAGTTATCTTTCCCAATGCCCATCGTTGACGTGGTATCTTATCTTTAGCGATAGACACGATTTCACCTAGTCTCGGTACGCGAAGTGACGATTTTGATGATACACGCGAGGCACGTTCACGAAGTGACGTAAGATATTCCGTTTTCCATTGATTAAAAACTGCGATAATAAGAACTGTAAATGTCTTGAACGTTTTACTAATGTTTTATGATTCGAGTCACTATTTTGTTCTGAAATTGCGGGTTTATTCAGTAGTCGACGTCCAACTATTAAACACGAAGGCGTAAGCGGAGGCTGTGATATATCGTTATATACAAAGGTAAGCGGTCTTGAGTTCAAAAATTCCTTCAGTTTCTATTAGAACTGTTTCTAATTCTTCATAGGATAATTTAGCGTTTCCAAGAGTTTTACGCAAGCATCGTTTTGTGAGTTTTACCAGAGATTCAAACACGCCGCCCCACCAACTTGCAGTAGGGACATTAAACTTCCATTCAATGTATCTAGATTTTACATAGTTTTGCACCTTGCGATCAATGAATGTTGAGCCGTTATCGGATATTACGAAGGCGGGGATGCCGCGGCGACCGATAAATCGTTGAAGTGCTCGAATAAACGTGTTAGCTTGAAGATCAGGTACTAATTCGAGATGAATGGCTCTGGTATTTGTGCAAGTAAACAAGGCGATGTAACTTTTGAATGTTTCATTTGTTGATGAGTATATATTTTTGACAAATAAAGGTCCAGCATGCAGGCATTCGTTTAAGCTGACTTCGTTTGCGACTTTTGCGCTGGCGTCGTAAACGACACGTAGTTTCGTTGTTTTTCTATCTTCTTTGACTACCTCCCGGTGTGGAATGTAGTGGACATTTCCTGCAATTACTTTATGTGAATCGTTAACTTTTTCTATTATACCCGAGTTCAGCTGATCCTTTATAACGGTATCATACTGATGAAAAACTTCTGGCTGCGATTTTAAACGTTTTAATTGAGAGTTTAAGCGACGTTCTGCTGAACTGAAATTATCTGGTATGATAGAGTGATTGTCTATAAACGGTAATCGAACTTCATATTTACTTCCATTGAAAGATACCTTGTCCTTCAAAATGTCGTCATCATAGGATTCTGGGATTTCTGCTTTTGTTTTTATTCCTACTGATTCAATGTCCCAAAACTGTTTGACTTGATTACATAAAACTTCATCGTTATATATAACTACCGAACTTTTCAAAACATGCGACGAAATGATGTTAGAAGACACAATTGTGTTTCCTGGTAGTTGTACAGGACCATTGAGCACATAACCAAAACGTGTAGCAGTTGCAACGGGGCTGTTACTGTGCTCCCCCCGTACTACTTTGTCCAACATGACAGTGTATACATAATCTGCTCCGATTAACACATCTATTTCAACATCTTCTGCTCCGCTTCCACTGTCTGCCAATATCAGACCTTTAAGATGCGAATACATGTTTTTTGCCACGTCAATTGCCTGGGAGGATACAGGGCTGCAAATTGTTTTTACCACAAATGCTGATATTGTTATCGAGCCCCCATCTTTACTCTTAAGTGCTAAATTTACCAAGTCACATTTATTTAACGTTCCAGTTTCATTTCCAAACTCCTTAATCAGAATTTCGTGACTAGAAATGGTGGGTAACTTTAACTTATCTCTTAATTCGGTGGTAATATAAGAGCGTTGAGAACAAGAATCCAAAATAACTCTTACGTTCTTAAATCTTGTGGATTGTTGACTGGATGAGCAATGGTTTTAGCGGTTTGCAACAATACTACGTTGCTTTTAACATTTTGCAAGGTAAATAAATTTGTAGTTACCGACTCCTGTTGTTGTTGAGTGTTTTCTTTCGATTGAGGCTCGGTTGAAGGTCTTGACGGAGAATGAGGTCTTTCTTCCATTGCTCCACATATTGAACTGTGATGACAACTTTTACAGCGATAGCATCTTGTACCCGAATGGCAATTCTTTGATATGTGGTTTGGCTTTAGGCAAATGAAGCATCTTCTTCTGTCGCGTAAAATCCGTTTTCGTACGTTGGGGTCGGTAACCGTTGAACAGCTAGCAGAATAATGTCGGTTGTCACAAAACAGACATTTGGTGTATTTCGTTCATCGTTATTGTTAACTGCGTGCTACTTGCGATCAACGTTGAACTTGTAGTTGGCTGCGATTGAGTGTTTCGATACGTTTGTTCACGGCTTGAAATCTGGCTGAATTGCTATCGATCGAACTGAATGAACATTGTTCTCGTAATGTTAATTCTTCTCCAAAGTAGTTGAGTATGTCGTCTAATTCCCATACATCAGAGGTTTTTCGACTGATAATTAAGCGTAGCTCGTTCGGAATCTTTGACATGATAACTGGAGAAAGAACTGTACCATAACTTTCTATTGGAATTCCAATACTTCTTAAGCTTCTTACTGCTGTTTCTGTTTTATCAAAAAGTAAGCGTAATTTTTTCAGTTCGAACAATGAAGTTACCTTTGGCATTTCCATTATGTTTTCAATGTGTTTCGAAATTATAATCTGTTTATTTCCGAATCGTCTTTTTAGCAGCTCAAAAGCTTCGTCGTAGTTTTCTTCTGAAAGCGATAGTCCTTTGATAGTTTCTGCGGCAGGACCAGATAGCAGACCTTGTAAATACTTCATTTTTTCCACTTTTGCTAAGTTTTGATTTCCGTCAATGCTTGATTTGAAGCTTTCAGAAAACGAGATCCATTGCGTCGGGTCGCCATTAAACGTTAACATATTCAGCTTGGGAAGTTTGACTTGTGCTTCCTTCCGTGATTGACTTCCCAGTTGATGCGATGCGGCGATTCTGTTCGAGCTTTTAGTATATTTTGAATGCGACAAATCGTTTCTGATACTTCTTCTTCAAATTCTTCGCGATCTAGTATGTCTTTTTCGATATCATCATCTTTTTCTAAAGCGTTTATAATGTCGGCATCGAGTGTTTCAATGTCTTCCTTTTTCTTTCTAGTGTGTTTTTGTAGGATTCTAATTTCGTTTGAACTTCGATGTCTGCTACTCGACCAGCTGGCGGTAGAAGACCATATACTTTAGCAATTGTGTTTTTAACAACAAGTTTGTGTCCATTTCTTGCGCGAATCTTTTTTGTAAGTTCTGCCATAATTTTTCAACTTTACAATCCCGGGTCACGGCACCATGAAGTATTTTGTGTTAGGATTTGATGGTTTACGCAAATGTAAACCATCCCTAATTGATTGGTTCCGTTGAAAAATTGCAGAATAATCGATGAACAATCATGTCTTTGATAAACAACAATTAAAACTAAAGATTCTTTAAAACTACTTAAATCAAGTGAGCGGAAAAGTGCGAATTATGCGGATAAGCGAATGAACCCTCTCGTGCGATGTTCGATGACTCTACTTCTAACTTATTTCTACTTGTCTTATTTAAAAATTGACTATTGTTCTTAGTGTTGACATTTTTAATCTCCTAAAACACACCCCTAATATTAAATTTATGCATCACAAAGGTTTTTACTGACAATCAACTACAAAATTACAACACAGCTTTGGTTGCTCGAGAAGCGGAAAGTTACCGTAACGAGACGACAACGAAGTAACGAGATTCGAAGAAAAAAGCAAGCACACACTATTCTGCAAAGCTGACAGAAGACAACTCCAAGAAGTGTGCATTCATTAGCAGAATTTAATCGGAGCCGTAATGCTCCGATTAAAAGCGCCCCTTCTTTTAAATTCCCCCCTCGAATAAAGGCCCCCTATTTAAAAATTGTTTTCAATAATTCCCTTCTTTTAAACGCCCATTCGAATAGACACCCGCTGTAGAAGCACACAGAACCGAAGCTGGTCCTTCTATTAACATCATCGAGGAAGACGATGTTGATGATGACTAGATAACTAGATACAGTGGAATCCCGCTATAACGATTCCTGTTTATAACGAACGTCCCGTTATTATGAACTAAAACTCCGGTCCCTTGGATTCTGGGAAGTAAATCCTACTGTAAATACTCCCTGTAAAACGAACCCTGGATATAACGAACTATCGTTATTACGTACCAAACTTTCTATCCCTTGACCACAAATACCCTCGATAGAACGAATTTTTGAGAAAACTGATGTAGTTAAAATTGTGATCAAATTTGCACAAAATAGGTTCTTCCATTGAAATGGATGACCAGCTAACATTTCAGCTTTTTGTTGCTATATTGTTACTGTTGGAAACAAATAGGCAACGAAGGTACCGAAGATCTTTCTGGTATTTGTATATTTCCCAACTGCTTCGTAATACTTCGCAATGCCATAACTGTTGTCATCCAATAAGCTGTTTTTTGGAACAACATAGTGTGCCACTTAAGCGTGAATACTTGAGGGGGGTCCAATAGACATTCTGGCCTGTTTGTGTTTGGAATTCTTCATGAAAAATTTTCCGTTCTGTTGTCGGGAATTTGTTTCCTCCGCAACAAATAACTCACGATAGATTGTTAGATTGACTCACAAAGATCCTCACGTTTGATTACACCAATATTTGATTTCTCACCATAACTCTCGTTTCTAACTTTAGTTGTAACTAACTCTACAAAATTCGCTCAAGTTTATATACTGTTCTAAAGGAAAGTTCTAGACATCTAAAATTAGTTCTTTACCTAACAAAATACATGAAACAGCATGAAGTAAGCAGATAATTACGTCAACCCTATTTTTGGAGACTATTACGTCATTTCTAGAATATTCTAGTGATATCGAGATTGTTCTAAATACGAAAGCGAGGCTAAACTCATAACTGGCCTAGGCAAATTTAATTCTACGATCGATAAAGGATATATAATTATTGTGAGTTTTGGATTATGATAACTGAATAACTACAATACTGTTTGGTGAGTTATGGTAAATTCACCACACACTCCCCCTATTTGTTCAGAGGTGAACAAATATTCTTCTTCGTGTATGTCTGTCAAAGATGTCATCTTCTTCTTCTGCGATAATCCTCGTGATTTCCGCGGCAGTCGCAGCCGCTTTACGGACTGGGCGAAATTCTTTTGCTTTTGGGTTTAACTCCACGTCTTTGGTTCTCTGCTGTATGTCGCATTGCAATTCCAATGGATATAGATGTTGCACAGGTCGTTCCATAAACGATCTTCCTGCTCGCAGTCTCGCACCTCTTATTACTCCGTCGCTTCCCGTTAGCAAATCTTTGACGATCCGATCTTCCATTTTCCTCTGTTGCGTTCTTCACTTTTTATTAAGACCACGTCTCCTTCGGTGATCTTTAGGTCTTTCGTTTTGTGTTTCAGGTTGTGCCTTTCACGTAACGCTTTCACGTATTCTGTCGACCATCTTGACCACAATGCTTGTTTGCATTTTTGGAGATATCTTGCACGCTTTCTCAAACTTGATTCTGCTATACCACTGGGATCTTCTTCCAATAGTTGATTAGGGAGACCAAACATCATAATATTTGGCGTTAGAAGCGGTTGCTGCACATCGTCTTCAACGTAACCCAAAGGACGGTTGTTCAGCGTTGTTTCGATGTCTAAGAAGACTTCCTCAAGCTCTTTCCATGTGAGGTTCGCTCTGCCAACTGCTCTGTACATTGCTTGCTTGAAAAGACCAATCAGTCTCTCAAACTGTCCTCCCACCAAGGGGCTTTACTCAGATTGAACTGCCACTGTATGTTTTGATGCGATATAAAGTCCTGCAGCTTCTCATCCTTCATTACTTTCTTCAGCCAATTAGCGCCAGCGATGAATGTTCTCCCGTTATCTGAATAGATCTTCTCCGGCCTTCCCTTTCTTGCAATAAACCTTTTCAGACATATCAAGAATTGCTCCATCGTTTGATCTGGAACCAGGTCGAGGTAAACTGCTCTGGTTAGACTGCAGGAAAACAGCAACAGATATGCCTTGCCAAGTTGATTCTGTTTACGTTTGTACTGCAAAGGGCCTGCATAGTCCACGCCCACGACTTGAAATGGTCTTTCACCTTCCGTTCGATCTCTAGGCAGATTACCTTCTTTTGGGCTAGGAAGCGGCACAGCGGTGAATCTTTTGCAGCCATGGCAACGTCTGACTATCTTCTTTGCTAGTTGACGAAGTCTCGGAATCCAGAATTTTTCACGGACTGACGCCATAGTTAGGCCAACTCCCCCATGCAACGTTCTCAGATGTGCATCCATGACAATCTTTTCACTCAAGAGAGCTTGAGGTGGTAAATATACAGGATAGATTCCCTGAATTCTCCCTCTGCATTCGTACAGTCCATCATCGTTTTCTTGGAGATTTAGACGTAGCTGATCTTCTTTGAAATTGTCAGTCGTGATGTAACTGGTCTGTGCCTTTCTTATCCAGTATTGAATTTGCTTCTCCGTTTCTTCTGCTGCCAGTGGACCTGATTTAGAAGATGTCTTTCCGTGTCTGCAGTTATGAATAAATCTGGAGATCCAAGCAGTGATTCGCACTGTTTTCCAAAAGTTGAACTTGTTAAGTAGTTTCTGTATGTCGTTATCTTCCTCAACCGCCACTCCTAGGATTTCCTTCACTAGCTTTGCTTCGGCTTCAGTCTCTTTGTTGGTGTGTGTCTCCATATCTGCTGGCCATTTCTCTGTAGTCTGCAGCCATTCAGGACCTGATATCCAAGAATCTAGAAGTGTTTTCGCTGTGGCTCCACGACTTGCCAGGTCAGCAGGGTTTTCACTTGTGTACACATAACGCCACTGAATATAGCTCTTTTCTGTAATCTTCTGTACTCTATTGGCCACAAACTGTTTATAGCTACCACCTCCCTTGATCCAATGTAATGCCACGGTGCTGTCGAGCCACCCATAGACGTTCTTTATAGGCATCCCGTCTAAAGCTTCTTTAACGTTATGAACCATGTTAGCGGCCATGTGGGCAGATACGAGTTCCAGTCTGGGTATAGTTAAGTTCTTCTTTGACAATCTTGCTTTGGCAGCCACGATTCCTTGCGTTGTTCCTGAAGTCTGGTTGACCACTGCATAAACCACTGCTCCGGTCCCTGCTGCGCTGGCATCTCCAAAAGCGTGCAGATCAATTCCTTGAATATCTTCTTGAAACCTTGCCAGGCTACGCGGAAATTCAATAGCGGCCGGCATACCTTTACCGAACTTTTCCCATTGGCTTCGCAGAACGTTCGGTAATTCTGAATCCCAGGGAATTTTTTGGTCGCAGATCGATCGGTATACCAGCTTTCCGTTTAGGAGCCATGGTGATGCGATGCCAAGAGGATCAAACGTTGAGGCCAGTGTATGCAGTACCTGTCGTTTTGTCTGAACTTTTGAAGACGAGGCCAGTGGAATCTTCAAGGTATCCTCAGTCTTGTCCCATGTTATTCCCAAGATCTTTGCTTCATTACTCTTTATTCCAAGCTGCACCTTTGCATACGAGAGTTCGTTTTCATCATCACTTGTGAGCTGCTCCAGCTCCGGTACATTGGAATGCCATTTGTGCAGCGTGAATTGAGCCTTTCCGAACATGGTGATTGCATTGTCTTTGAGTGACTTCGCATCTTGAACAGTGTTTGAACCCATTATAGCATCATCTACGTACAAGCAGCGGCGTATCTCTTCAACTGAATCCGGGAACTCTTCTTTACAGCTGTTCAAGTGTTCGTTTATCGTCGCGCCAAGCAGGAACGGACTCTGCACCAAACCAAACAATGCCCTTGTGAATCTGTATGTTGCTACTTTGCTTGGGTCTTTGTCTTCTATCCAGTGAAATCTGAGGGCATCACGGTCTTCTTCGCGTATTCTGATCTGCAGGAAAGCTTGTTTCAGATCTCCAGCTAGAACCACTGGCTTCAGGCGATTTCGAACAAGAATGCTCCATATCAGATTCTGTAGAGGGGGGCCGGTTTCGAGGCAATCGTTCAGCGATAGAGTCTTGTCGTTTGCTCTGGCAGAGGCATCGTAAACAATACGAACTTTGGTGCTTTCTGCTGATTCACGAATTACTGGCTTATGTGGTATGTAGAATTCTCGTCCTTGTGGTTCACCAGTAGCCTTTTCTATAATGCCTTCTGACAGTTGTTCTTGCATGATGCCATCATACCGTTCGAATAATTCTGGATTTCTCTGCAATCTTGGTAGAAAATTCTTTAGGCGTGCAATACTCCCAGCTTTATTTGTTTGTAACACTGCATGGTGGTTCTTCCACAACAGACCCGTTTCATACCACCCGTCCTCGTTTCTTGTCAACTGTTCTCTGAATCCCTGGTACACTGTTGACTGATCATCTGTTCCTGCATCTTTCAGACCAAGTACGTCAAGGCTGCACAGTTGCTCGTAATCTGCTGCAGAGGTTCTTGTTAGGAGAGCGTTGCTTGAGTTGACTTCAACTCCAGGTGACATTATTGCCCAACCAAACTTCGTTAGCTCTGCAACAGGGTCTCCAGGCTTTCCCACTTTTGGCTGTGTTTCGGTTTTGATTCTGGAGTATTCGCTTGCGCCAAGAATAGCATGCACTGGCAGTTCTGACTTCTGATCCATGTCATTCATCTTCACTCCCTGCATATGGGTGTATCTTCTGATGATATCCGCATATCCTGGGTTTGGCAGGGTCAGCAATACGCTTTTATCCACTTTGCACACGTCTGCATCCAAACTGAATGACCCATCAATGCTACTGATTTCCACACTAAACACGTCCACTTTCTGGTTGACTGAATGCATCATCATATCGATTCTTCTTACTTCTTTGCGCAGTGGGACGTTCTTCAACTCATTTGCCAACGCTGCGGAAATGTAGGTACTACCTGCTCCGGTATCTAGCAAGGCTCTGCATTGAACACCATTGACTTTTACAATGACCACTGGATGTGTCACTGGCACTTTGTCTTGGGCTACCATCAATCGTTGAGTGTCCTTATCGCAAATAGAAGTATGGTGTTTCCCACTGCACTTCTGGCATGTCGTTTTACTGCGGCAATCTGTTGCTCGATGCTTTGAGCCTGTGCAATTGAAACATAGTCGTTTTGAGCTCAATTGCTTCTTCCTTTCTGCAACACTTGTGATCTTGGTACAGTCAACTGATTTATGCTCCAATGAATCGCAATAAACGCAGCTTCTCGATTTCCAGTCTTGTTGTCTCACTTGAAATACTCTGTCCCGTCTTTGCTGTGGCCTACCATCTCTCTCGTTTGTATTGATGTCTTGAGCAATCGGGTTTCTTTCACACCATTTTCTTACGGCCTCCACAAGCTGAGTGAATCCCCAATCT
This sequence comes from Sanderia malayensis, assembly GCA_013076295.1. NCBI lineage: Eukaryota > Metazoa > Cnidaria > Scyphozoa > Semaeostomeae > Pelagiidae > Sanderia > Sanderia malayensis. The sequence goes on along the minus strand of RQOL01000658.1, from coordinate 4,321,304 downwards.
TGCCATTCGTCGTCTAAGCGCACCAGGTCTGCTCTTATGCTTGGCAGTTTGTCCAATGTCAGCCTCACGTAGCCTTTTACATCTTGTAGTTTTCCAAGAGTCTCAAGTGCTTGAACGCTGGTCACCAGTTTGTTGTAGAATTCATGCATCTTTGCTGGATGAGTCCCATGAACTGTCGCTAGTTTGATCAGATTCTGAATATGAGCGTTAGCGACTTCTGTTGATTTCCCGTACTTCGTCTTCAGGATCTGTTTTGCTCTCTCGTATCCTTCGGTTGAAAATGGAAGGCCATCGATCGTGACTCTAACGGATTGCACCAGCAGCTCCTTGAGGTACGAGAACTTGGTCACTTGGCTGATATCTGCACGATCAATTTCGGCTTCAAATTGATTCCAAAACCTTTGCCAGTCGATATGCGTACCCTGGAACTTCGTTATCACCAACTTAGGAAGCTTCGCATTTGTCCCCATGCTTGACTCTGGTTTCTGTCCCGGTATGACGGTTTTCTTCTCGAATTCTTGTTTCAGCTGGAGCATATCTCTCTCATGTTTGATTTCTTCCTCACGGTGGCGTTGTCGTATCTCTCGCTCCATCTGTGCTTCTGTCTCTTTAGCTAACATTATCTCTTGCCCTTGTAGCTCCTTGATTTTTCCCTCCAGCTCTTCGACTACCGGCTCGAAGTCTTCTAGTTTCTCCTCGACGCTCTTAGTCCATTCACGAACTTCCTCAAAGTCTCTTTCTTCTTCAATGTAGGCTCTTGATACTTTGACTTTCAGCTTATGAATTTCATCGATCTGTTCTTCGAATACCGCTAGCAGTCTTTTCAGCCCTCTCGTGTTTCTCTTCTTCGGCGGTGCTATCTCATCTTTGGTAAGCTGCAGAGTCTGAATGGCTCCGTTAAGTTTCTTCTTTAGTTGTTCAACTGTTTCCATGTTTTCTCCCATCTGGGGTGCCACTTTGTCGGGAATTTGTTTCCTCCGCAACAAATAACTCACGATAGATTGTTAGATTGACTCACAAAGATCCTCACGTTTGATTACACCAATATTTGATTTCTCACCATAACTCTCGTTTCTAACTTTAGTTGTAACTAACTCTACAAAATTCGCTCAAGTTTATATACTGTTCTAAAGGAAAGTTCTAGACATCTAAAATTAGTTCTTTACCTAACAAAATACATGAAACAGCATGAAGTAAGCAGATAATTACGTCAACCCTATTTTTGGAGACTATTACGTCATTTCTAGAATATTCTAGTGATATCGAGATTGTTCTAAATACGAAAGCGAGGCTAAACTCATAACTGGCCTAGGCAAATTTAATTCTACGATCGATAAAGGATATATAATTATTGTGAGTTTTGGATTATGATAACTGAATAACTACAATACTGTTTGGTGAGTTATGGTAAATTCACCACACTGTAGAACGAATTCCCGCTATTGCACGTCCATACAAAGTTCGCTATAGCTGGATTCCATTGTATTTAGATGTTTTTTAAAGCTATACTTCTGAAACCAGACTTTTTTAGTTGTTACTCAGAGTTTCACGCTTAGTGCGATCATCATTAGATATTTATTAATAAACGCCCCCTCTTTTAAACGCCTCCTCGAATAGAAGCCCCCTAAGATATCAAACAAATTAATAATAATTGTGAAATGTTTCCGGCAGGTATTTATGTATACGTTGGTACACCATACCCAAAAGACTTCGACCTTTTCAGCCTGGTTTCCATATAGCCACAGAGTGTCGCAGAGTGTTGCAGGCTGTTGCAGATTTATGTTTTGCGACACTCTGCAACAAATGGAAACCGCAAGACACTCTGCGACACTCAGCGACACCCTGCAACACCCTACAACACTCTACGACTATATGGAAACCAGGCTTTATACAATAAAAAGACTTAAATTTTGAGTGGTACCTCATATAAACCCTCGTTTAATGTTCCAATCAGCAGCAATCGTCAAGTAAATTCCCACAGTAATATGAAGATTCAATGATAAATTACACTTCTGCCCACCTTTTTGGTTTTTGTTCCAAGAGGCAGTTCTTGCTGGATGAGTAAAACCTATACTCTTGCTGGGTGAATAAAACCTATACTCTTGCTGGATGAGTAAAACGTATACTCTTGCTGGATGAGTAAAACCAATACTCTTGCTGGATGCGTAGAACCTATACTCTTGCTGGATGAGTAAAACCTATACTCTTGCTGGATGAGTAAAACCAATAACTCTTGTTGGATGCGTAGAACCTATACTCTTGCTGGATGAGTAAAACCTATACTCTTGCTGGATGAGTAAAACGTATACTCTTGCTGGATGAGTAAAACCAATAACTCTTGTTGGATGCGTAGAACCTATACTCTTGCTGGATGAGTAAAACCTATACTCTTGCTGGGTGAGTAAAACCTATACTCTTGCTGGATGAGTAAAACGTATACTCTTGCTGGATGAGGAAAACCTATACTCTTGCTGGGTGAGTAAAACCTATACTCTTGCTGGATGAGTAAAACGTATACTCTTGCTGGATGAGTAAAACCAATACTCTTGCTGGATGCGTAGAACCTATACTCTTGCTGGATGAGTAAAACCTATACTCTTGCTGGATGAGTAAAACCAATAACTCTTGTTGTAAAACCTACACTTTAATATAATATAAAAGTAAAGTATATAAATTTAATATTAGTCTGACCATTTTAAAGTTGGTTGTTGTATGTATTCAAAACCTTGCAGTACTTTTAGCTTGGCATTAAAGTACGTCACGTAAGAAGTCAAAAGTATTCGTAGCTATCTTGGGCCTAAGGTGAACAGTTAGTAAACAGAGTTTGCGATTTTCTGAAATGAGCAACGAAGACAAATTTTGTCTTAGAGGGTGAACGAGAGGATTAAAGATATTCACAAGGGCATTTTATTTCACCAAAGTCGGGACATAATACTGCAAATAGTCTATGTTAACCTACCAGCAAGAAGACAAAAAATATATTATAACAAGTAAAAACGTTTTTGTACATGCTAATTCGAGTGGCTACGGTGCTCTTTTTTTAATTTACTGTGGGCTGGGCATGGTGCCGTCAACATGCCTACACCATTTCCTGCCTTGACCACGTGATATCACATTACATCATCTGCAACCTATACTGGGGCTGCGAGAACCTATACTGGGGCAACCTATACTGGGGCGATCGCATCCACGGTCGCTCGGCTTTTCTGCACAGATCGGAAATATGTTCATCAAAAGTTATGTTGTGATCAATTTTTACCCCCAATAGTTTTACAATGTTTTCAGATTTTATCTGCTTCCCATGTATGGTTATTGTTTTTCCAGTTGTGTCGTTCTTGCCTTTGTTAACAAGTAGGGCATGAAATTTATCTGGGTTCGCAATCATTTGGTTCCTTTCCAACCAGTCGATTGCGACATTTGATTCTTGTTCTAAGATTCTAATCAGATTTGGGAAGGAGTTTGAAAAAGCTGTCAAAGTGTTGTCATCTGCGTAATTATGCAGAGTTGCTTTCTTTATATAGAGAAAAATGTCATTAATATATAAGTTAAATAAAATGGGACCAAGAACAGACCCCTGTGGTACCCCGGAGATCACAAGTTGGGAAGTGCTGTAGGTGTTATTGATTCGCACCGATTGTTGTCTTCGTTTCAGGTAGGAATAAATATAAACAAGCGCATCCTCATGAAAACCATAGGCAGACAATTTCACAATCAGGAGATCATGCGGGATACAGTCGAAAGCCTTTGAAAGGTCCATAAGAATGGCCCTACGACATTATCTTTATCAAGATTACGTCTCAATTCTTCAATCATTCGTATTAAGACATGTTGCGTGTTGTACTGATGTCTGTACGCCGCTATGAACTGTGAAAGACAATGGTCAAGGTGAGGAGTGAGCTGCTCTTTGATTATTTTTTCATAGATTTTGGAAAAAGCGTTTAAGACGCTGACAGGTCGAAAGTTTTTCTCTGTGGTACGAACTGACTCACCCTTGTCTAACGGGGTAACAGCAGCTCGCTTCCCCTTGTCTGGAAACTGACATTTCTTGAAACTATTATTTATTGCATTTGTTAGCGGTACCGCAAGTTCTCGAGAAGCTAAAAGCACTAGCTTAGGCGGAATTTGATCTTCCCCTGTTGACTTTTTGCTATCTACCTTTTTTAAAAACTTCATGACTTCATTCGATTCAACCGCACGAAATGAAAAGGTTGGAAAATTGTTTTTTGGATTTTGGATTATAGCTAAGATACTAGGATGGTTTGCATATTTTTCAAGAATCAATCTCACAATGTCTCTATCACTGGTTTGTTCATATATGTCAGCTAAGCTTTGTGGTTTTTTCCCACTTGATTTTTCGACTATATTAACGTAATGTTCGTTAAAAGTCTCAGCAAGCTCACGATCATCAGTAATGATCTTCTCGTCCTTTACAAGCAAAATGCAAAGAGAGTGCAAGATGATCCTGATTGTCTTCGAAATGGTAGCCGCAATGGCCCTGGTGTTCCTATATTCAACAAACGGCTTCCTGGCCGTCAAAATGCCAACTAATATAAATGATTTTAAATGCAATTTAAAAATGGTTAAGGTTGAAAGAAATTGCATCGCTCGCTGACAACCATATCCGTGTTACCGTCGCGACACGGATATAAATCCTTAGGCAAAGTTCATTAACACACCCTAAATATTGGGGCACTAGGGAGACCCTTATCCACGCGTCTAGCGCGGCACGTTTTGTAGGGATTAAATCCTTGGGGCATATAGGAGTACAGAGTGTAGCATTTCTAATCATTCTTCGTTGGAACTCAGAGAGCTAGCACAATTTCTCCCACCCTCCCTCTCCTTATTATTGTTTATTGATTTGCATTATGATTTCAGTCATTGTTCTGTAGTTTGACCATTCGGTTAGTACTGCCTGGTGTACCGGCCGGAGTTTGTCGGAATCACCGACCGTAAATGCCTTTCTTTGCTCAAGCAATCCGGGCCGGTAGGCTAACCGCCCAATTTCTTGAGATAGCTTAACCCGCTTATGTCAAAACGCATTCAAAATCTATCATTGAATCGGACGCATCGAAATATGATTCTTACGTCATTTTAATCAGCCGATTTTGTGACGTAACGAGGCAAAACATTTGGGAAAGGTATGCATGAATCTTCACTCTTTAGTGGAAAAGTTGATTCACTTTATATTACAGTCAACTCTGTCTAATTCGAACTCGTGTAATTCGAACTTTTACTAATTCGAACCAAATTCTGTGGTCCCTTGAAAAATTCCTAACAAACCCTTATAAAAAAACCTCTATAATTCGAGCCTCTGTAATTCGAACTTTCTGTAATTCGACCATCTATTTTTGTCCCCTCAAAGAAAAAACCTCTCTAATTCGAACTTTGTGTTAATCTCAGTTAATTACCTGATGACAGAACTTCTTTTTTTGTTCTTGTCTCTGGCAAGCCCATTGAAGCTTGCGTCATTGGGCAAATTGACGCAAATTGACTTACTGGGACTTAGTACGGGATGCCAGACAGTGATTTTTACGACCCAGTTTTGGCGTGGCACTTTCTAGAAGTTAGATTCGATCAGTTGAACTTTATCAATGATGGCACTAATTAAAGTACCCAAACCTGTCAAGCTCATTGAAGATGCAGAGGAGGTAGCTATTAAGGCCAATATCAACAAAATTTCAATTCCTTTCGATGCTGAACTGCCGGGCCGGTATTGTTACACAAAATTGGAGCGTTCTATCTCATGAAAAAGGTTATCACGTGTACCAAAGTGTATGAAGACCTGTATAATTAATAAAGCTTTAGAAGCTAAAAGACAACCAGAGAACCCAACGGATAAATATGCCGTGGGTGTCCATTACTGCCTTTGTCTAAGTTTGGGGCACTTAGACAAAGGCAGTAATGGACGTTTTGCAAAACAACTTTCCATGTTGTGACGTAATCCATATATTTTTGTTTTCTATTATAATAATTAATAAACTGTTTTGCTTCTTTAAAATGCCTTTAGTCCATAGAAATGGTCATAAAAATATAGTTTATGGCCATAAAACGGAGATATAGGGGTAACTAGGGGTAAAATATGGCACTTACATAAAAACTCGTATAATTCGAACTTTCTGTAATTCGAACAAATGTGGATTCCCTCATAGAGTTCGAATTAGACAGAGTTGACTGTAAGCTGGTTTGCACTCACATTGTGGTTTAATGTCTAACACATGCTCTTCAACAATGCCTTTGATGTTCGAGTATTTTAAATGGAAGCAAATAAAAATCTTTTGCAACTGCATATTTTGTCAGAAACTTAGATCAAAGAAAATGAAAATTGACAAAATTAGTATTTCTTTTATCATCCGTTGCAGTGGCGTGGAGGTAAACCTATGGGGTGTGCGATTCACCAGGTTAGTAGTTCAAATCCTAAAGCATCCAGATAATTTTAATTACTTTGCAAGCAAACTAAGCTTAAAGAAAATGAATAATGACAATATTAGTGTCTCTTCATCATCGGTTGCAGTGGCGTGGAGGTAAGGTTAGTAGTTCAAATCCTGACCCATCCAGATCATTTTAAATACTCTTCAAATAATCTTGGATCAAAGAAAATGAATAAAGACGATAATAGTATCTCTTCTATCATCGGTTGCAGTGGCGTGGAGGTAGTGCTACGGGGTGTGCACCGACCAGGTAACAGGTTCGATATCAAGTCAAGGTATGTAAATTTACATTTACCTAATTATAATTATAATTATCATTGATTATTGATTATTCTCGTCTAGAATCATGCATCTAACTTTCGATCATTCTCACAGGATACAAGCGTCATCGAAAATACAAAACATCAAGGGTTTAAATCCGATTGGGGAACATCGCACGTTTGAAGGAAAAAAGCAAGGGGACATTGAACGCGTCGTGAAAAAACAAGGGGGAGATAAATTCGCTCTGCGTTTTCTCTAGAGGTCTTTACTTGTAACAAAAAGTTGATCCGCCTCCCCTTAGTTTTTCAGGCGCGAGCGTATGACCCCTTTCTATTTACAACCATTTGCTCGATGTCCCCTTTTTGCGCGATGTCCCGCTTTCTACCTGCCTACTGTCAACCTATCTGCTAATTATTCTATCTGAACTGTACTACAAGTTACTGCGAAGGATGGACTAAGATTTAGAGATGGTGAAAGCACAAGTACAGATGAGAACTTTGAGACGAGATGATGGTAAATTCTTTTTTTTTTACCCTCACCTGGTCTCGAACTACTTACCTCGTCTGTGCACACCCCGTAGCACTACCTCTACGCTACTGCACCCGACTATTGAAGGGGTGAAAGTGTCAATGTCATTATAATCTACGGTTTTTTAAATTGGAAGATATTAAAATTATATGGCTGAGATATGGTTTGAACCACTTACCTTGTCGGTGCACACCCCGTAGCACTACCTCTACGCTACTGCAGCCGGCACTTGAAGAAGTGAAACTGTCCGTGTCATTACATATATATTTTTTAATTTGGAAGATACTAAAATTATATGGCCGTGTTATGTTTTGAACCACTTACCTTGTTAGTTCAAAACCGGGAAAATTTGGAAAATTCTGCCAAAGAGAGGAGACACTCGCGCATGCTTAAAACAATAATGATGATATATTTCACATTTTACATTGACTGACATGCTGACGAGGTGATTCCATTGGGTGATTCTGATTTCATATTTCTTTGATCTTTTTTTCTTCATATGTTGCAATCTAGATTTGGCTGTGATATTGGGAGGATTATTACAATAAGAAATTAATTTTGTTTTGAAATAAGTAAAGTCAAGGTACATATTACTAGATGATGGCATCGAAATCAGACAGAAAACAACAAAGGAAAACCATGAAATTTGGTGCACCAAGATCTTCTGGGCCTAAACCACAGCAGAGTCGCCATAAGAAGCCCAGTAAGAAAGTTGCCGATAATTTAATGGAAGATACACTGCATGATGAGAAGATTTGTGTTTTATGTTGCGAAGAAATTGAGATTTTGGCCAAAGGATCTTGTGACCACGTGGTTTGTTTCAAATGTTCCAGTAGAATGAGAGTTCTGTGTGAAGAAAAATACTGTGCTATTTGTAGAATGGATCTAGACAAGGTAATTAACTTTTTAAATTATACTTTCTTTGATTGGTAAAATTGCTAATTCTAACTTAGGTTTGAATTAATGTAATGGTTATACTAATATAAAGTTGTTACTTAATTAGTTATGTTATTTTTTAATAAATAACATAATAAGTTATATTATTGGTTCAGTTTAATAAAATAGAATTAAAATAGTTCAGTTTAATGAAATAGAAGTTACCTGGACTTTTACGAGAACAGTTACCTGAAATAGAAGTTCACTAACTTGTTGATTATTATTGATAAATGTTGATTACTATTTCCAGGTTGCATTTATTGAAGACCATATTCCTTATAAGGATCTGACTTTAACAAATATGCCCAAGATCACGAAACATGGAATTTTCTTTCAAAATGATCACGTAAAAAGCTTGTACGAAGAACTTCTGTTCTATTCGTGTCCTGTTTGTGTAGATAAGGCAAACTTTGGAAGCTTCAATGAGCTTCGTCGTCATGTGAGGCAAGTGCATGACAAACAGTATTGTGATCTTTGCTCTAAGAATTTGAAGATCTTCCCGAAAGAGCTTCGAATTTACACACGTTCTGAGCTTGTTGCACACAGAAAATCTGGCGATCCAGATGACAAGTCATATAAAGGCCATCCACAATGTGAGTTCTGCAGCCAACGGTACCTTGACAATGACGAATTGTTGGACCATCTGAGAAAAAATCACTTTTGGTGTCATTTTTGTGAAAAAGACGGCAGGCAGGATTATTTTGCCACTTACGATTTCTTGAGGGAACATTTCAGAGAAGAGCACTTTCTTTGCGAAGAGAATGAGTGCGTACATGAGAAGTTTACTGCTGCATTTCGATCAGATATCGATTACCAGGCACATAAACTTGCAAAGCACAGTAAAAAGATGAGCAAGGTGGCTGCAAAACAAGCCAGGCAATTGAATGTTGATATTGATTATGGGACAAGAAAACAACAGCAGCAAAAAGCACTGGCAGAGAAAAGATTTGCTTCAGATCAGAGGAATTATGTTAGTCAAAACGACAGGTAGCAGATCTTTACATTTATCTCTGATACCATCTCACAAACGTTTCTTATTTCAGTGATGTTTGGTTGGTTTTAATGATGAATAGAGAAGGGCGAATACATTTTGTAGAATATATTTTGTTTTGTTGCAGAACTGGAGATGGAGAATCATCACTGGATGGAGGGCGTGGTAGCATGCTTGCTGGAGGAAGCAGTGACATTTCTCCAAGTATGGTGGCACAGAATGGAAAAACCCAGGACTTGGGCATACCATCATTCCAAAATGAATTCCCAATTCTGAATAAAGATACACACCCTGTGGCATTAGTCCATCCTCCTGGATTGAGACAAGCATCAACTGCAGATGCCACATCGCATGCATCAGAATCTTCAACCGCATCAACATCTGCTACAACTGCAGATGTACTCAAAGGCAGAGGAGGTAAAGGCCCCGCATTACTAGCAGGCTCTGTGGATCAACAAGGAAGTTTATCATGGTCACAATTCAGCAATAACATAAATCTTGGATGCCAAGAAGCTTTCCCCAGTCTTGATGGCGGCTCTAATGCAAAACCTCAACCAACAAACTACGCTGTTACCTTTAAACATGCAGCCAGTGGGCGTAAAAAGGATGGTACAATGGTAGCAGATGCAACAAAAGATGCCACTGCAAATGGTCTTGCAACTCTTGCGATAAACCCCACCTTCAAGTCGAAGCAGAGTCCAAAGACACAGAAGAAACATGCTTCACCACCGGGGATAAGAAAACAAAATGTAAAGTCTGCCACTGTGGCAAAAGCCATTCCCCCACCCGGCATTCCCAAACTCGATTCTCAAAAGGCAACCTCACCCAAATCTGTTCATAATCCCATAAAGTCGACCCAAGAACGGAACATGGAATTGGTTGAATTAATCAGAAATCTGCTCAGTAGCAATGATTTTGCCATGTTTAAAGATTTGAGTGGAAGTTTCCGCAGGTCTGAAATAAATGCATCTCAATATTATGATTGTATTTTTGATTTGCTTGGACATGAATTTGATTTGGTTTTCTTGGAGCTGGTAGATCTGTTGCCAGACCAAACAAAACAGCAACAACTACTTGATGTTTATAATTTACGATTTGACACACGTAATAATTTGAAGGAGCGAGACAAATGCAGCAAAAAGAAGCTTGAAGAAAGCAATCAAAGCCCAGTAAATCGTTCAGAATTGTCACAAAAGCCAAAACAAAACGTGAAAACAAAAGCAACTATGAATGATAAAGATCTTGTATCGTGCAATATTTGTGGCATCTCTTTGTCAAAAAAACAAGCAAAGACACACATGGATATTCATGTTGAAAATGATTTTCCTGAATTGCCCATCTCTGCTTCTGTTGGTAAACCAAAGTTTCAATCTTGGCAAACTAAACCACAAAAATCTGTACGAAATGCATGGAACAATCCAAAATAGAACATTTAACGAGTTATGATTTTTTATAATCAATTAGGCTTTGTATCCATATGAAAAAAGCATTGAATATGTGGTATATATTTCATACATTTTACCAAATCATAACAATAACTTAAGTTGTGCTAGGTATATAATAATTTGAGTTTAGCCAATAATCATCCTAGTTGCTCCCATCCATTCTTCTATTTTTCTTTTTAACACTTGTTAACCTTTGTTGTTCCACATCTTTTTGTTTATGTTAACCATTTTTGTTTCTGTGGTTTCCATGTCGCTTCGCATGTCCTCATCGTTTCAAACCCAAAGTACCCCGCATTAGCTGGATGCAAAATTACGTTAGAATCATTGTTCCTATTGGTATCTGTCTGAAATGTGCATTCTCAATGTTTCATTAGGCACTGCTCTCATTTTTCGTTTAAATAGGTATGGTGCTTCTGCAATCAGCAATTGTTTGGTATACACCAGTAGATATCATTGAATTTTCCAGGGTGGGGGTCACAGTGGAGGGGTTAACGAAAGCATCAGATAAAACTGGGTGATGAATTCTCGTCTTGAAGCTCTGCCGTTGTAGCTGTCAAATTCAGCCGGCTTGGTGATAGATTTTTCAAACTGATTTTTCTTGCATTACATTGACTGGGACTTGTCTTTAGTGACAATGTGATCTGCTTGTCTCCCACAGGTTGACCATTCTGATCTTTCTTCGACTTGCGAGAATAATTAACCGTAAACACTTCAGCACCGCTGCTACTACTGCGAAAGAAATTTTGAAGGATTTTCTGGAAGATCAGCTTGAACCCCTCGCGAAACTGGGTACTGAAGGCGCAATATATGAAAGGATTAATCACGTGATTAACTGCCAAAAACATGTTACAAAAGATCTCTATTCCAAATACAGAGCTGAAGTAGCCTGCTTTGGCGAATAGGGTCATCGCAACGAGCACCATATAAGGCAGGTAGGTGATGATCATGCTAGCCGTTGCAGCGAAGAGCATTTTCACCGCTTGCCGCTTGCGCTTGTGGGATATGTTATTCTGGTTGCCAGGTGATACAGTGTTCCACAAAAACAATGCAGTGTTTGCGTAAAGAATGATAAGAAATAATGAATAGATGACGTACATCGTTACACGGAATGCAAGCTGAAATTCCTCTTCGGATTCAGTCGGATTGATTTGGATGCATAGTTTGGTCATGTGGATTTTTCCGGATATCGGTCGGATCATTCCGATTACACCAGCACTGGTCATCGAACTAGCACTGCCGCCTATAGCAATTATCCATATCAATACTATTGTCATGTACAGGTGCTTTGATTTGATGTGTATCTTCCTTGGAATCCTACGACGAGAAGAACTAATACAATCTAAACATTTCTGTGTTTCAGCAAATACGAAAACTCAAATTCTAAGGGTGTTCTATTTGTCTATTTTTCTTCAAAGAAACAAATCTTCACAATTTTTGCCTTTTTGGTCGTGATCCGCGAAAATTTGTAACATGTTATAGACTATAAAACTCGCTAAAATTTATTCTTTGAAAAACCTATTTTCAATAGCTGGGATGTCCCATCAACATTAAAATTAAAATATTGATAGCAAGACAGAAAAAGCTTCGTATTCAATAAAAACGAATAACAAACGAAGAATAATGACCAATCAAACAGAAGCAAAAAATAAGTTGAAAAGAGCCTGGTAAGAAAGTATTGAAAAGTCACTCGGAAAAATTGACATTTTTGTAAAGTAAAGAGTTGGTTGTTTGAAAATGAAAATATCCCTGTCTGAACAGGTAAAAAAAAATACGGGGATATTTTTTGTCCCGGTGTCAAATAAAAACCTCCGCTGCAAAGCGATTATTCTTTATGTAATTGAAAAATCCCCCGCCCCCTCAGCCGGGAAGAGCTTCCATGAAACCCAAATGTTAAAAACAGAAATAATTAACTGGACATGCAATTTATCGACAAAGCTTCCCGTCTGGGCAAAGAGAGACAATTTTTTGGTACAACCAGACCCTAACTGTCAATATACACACCTGATGACAATGAAACGATGCACTGAGATAGCAGTAAGTGATGCTCCTGATGCCATTGCCCCAATGTGTGTTGCACAATTGAGTATGTAACAACTGAACGTAGAAAGCTGCCAAACTGGGTAATGGAAGGTCTGGTAAAGGCCAAGTATGGGCAAGGCAACGATAGTCATCAAACTATCAGCCAAAGCCAGGTTAAACAGCAGCCAATTTGGTATCGTTCGCATTTGTTTCGGGTAACTGATCACGAATAAAACGAGTATATTACCAATGGCGCCGGTGATGATTAGTATGAGCCAGGATGCTCCGATAACCACTCTTGTACCATCGGAGAAAACATCGTCTGTGCTCAGGCCGTGTGCTGTGCAGTTCTTGAAACCTATTCTAGTTAATAGTTCTTTATTGATGGATATACCAAATGTTTCTCTCCCTAAACAAAACGTACCATGATCCATGATTAGGGGTCGCAAGTTTTCGTCAAATGATCAATGTTGTCACGATTTCTCTTCTTCAAAATTGATCCCTTTGAGTTTGCAAGCTTACGAGCCAAGGTCTAGCTAAAACCATCAATGACAGACAAACAATTTATATCTTACCGAGTACTCAATCATTTCATAGTCATTATAAAAAACACTTTTCTCTTTTAACTGTATTTCTGACTATGACAACTCAGGGGCAAAGCGATGTTGAACCTTTTTCTACAGCTGAATAATGAAACCTGCACAAACATGAAATTATTCTTTATTCAAACTTGAAATCATTGGGTTTCCTAATCTCTGCCTTTTGTTATTCTGGCATTCTTTTGTGAGTATCGCATTTGAATTGCAACAATGGATGGGAAACTTTGTGTTACAAAATTCTATGGAATTAGGTCGTTAAAGTATATTCTACAATACGAGGCTCCATGTCCTAAGTGTTGTGATTTTGTAGTTGCTGTTACAATATCTTGGCTCTCTGTTTTTTATTTTCAGGCTCACATACTACACTAACAATTGATATTGATATTCAGCCGAAGAAAGAGATCACAGTTATTGCCCCGCATCAAAGCGGGGCCTCATAGTGTACCCCGCAGGAGATATAGAGAATCTGTGTAAATTTTTCCACATTTTTCGTCGTCAATTGGAATGTTGTCAGACAGGTAAAACAGGTTTGAAGCGAAACGGGCACGGCACCGAGTTGTGTTGTTTGCCGTGGTGTTTGCATGCTGTGAAAGAAGGAGACACAGCAATTCTGCTTTCTGGTTCTTGGAATCAGTAGTTGAAAAAGTTTATTGCCTTTGACGAAAAAGACAAGGGAACATTTTGCCTCCTGTGGGCGATTGCAAAGGGTTAGTAAGGCCTAGCGGCCTTCTATTCTACCTGGGCTGGGCTTTGTCAAAAGAAATAGGTCGTTGTATCTCTACTTACAAGTTTGATTGTCTGGTAGGCTATACATTTGATACAAAATCGATTTTATATATTTTTAAATAAGAGAGCAATAGATGAATTATTTTTCCTGATTTATTTGCATTCAACGGCAGTGAAGTGATTAGTCGACAAAATCTCAGTCGCCATTTCGATGCTTCGGTTTTATTGCACTTTCACGATTTGCCGATTGCTTTCTGCTCTTGGAGCATCTTTTTTGCCGACTGACTTAATCTTTTATTCGATTTGCCGACTGAGATTTGGCCAGGGGGGGTGCCGCACCCCCCGCACCCCCTATGTAGCGACGGCCCTGAAGTCAAGTCATAAGTGAAATAATATGCACACTGTAATTGACGTTGAAGAATAGTTTAAATATTTCACATTCAGCATTCCAACTAATTCAGTTGCAACATAAAGCATTTCAAACTTTCTCAAAAGTTTCACACAATATTTTTCTGTTATGTAGTTTTTTTATTGTTGAAAATTATTAAACTGTTTTCTTATAAAAAATGAGTGTGCTTGCAAGATGAAATTTTCATGGAAAACAATCAAACGCTGCTTTTTTGTACGGGATTTCCCAAAACAGGCTCTACCATTTAGGGATAAATATATTTGAGAGGTGTGCTTTCTCTTCCATCAACAAATTATATTTGCAGTAATTTGTGATAAATTTATTTCTAAATTTTATACTTTTAGATGAAAGATACAATATAACATTGTTTGTTACTGTTAAATGAATGAACTACTTATTTGTTGAACTTGAACTCCTATTGCTGTAAAGGATTTTAAAATAAGCTCTCCGAAGCCCTTTCACTAATACCAGATTTCCAGAATAATGCATCCAATCCAGGTACATGCCAATCAATGCATGCACACCCCGCCATCCTCAAAAAGGGATGTGGGGCACTTTAGTTTTTGCTATTGCTAGTATAACAACTAACTTGAACGCTGTATAGAAGATGTTACACACGGGGTCTGGAACTAATATTACGTAACAAGTACGTCAAGATAACGGAAGTGAACTTGCAAAAAATGGCTTTCATTTCCACTGAGAACGTGACTATTCTTCGGGCACAGCGCTTGCGCATAACAAGCTTCAATTGATATTAACTTCGGAAGCTTGAGCTATGATTTTATTTAGTAACTTTTGTTTGGCCGTTCTAAAATGAATTTAAACCACACGACTGTTATTGGGGTAAATCTGTTTTGTATGTATGTCTCTTTCAATTCTGGAAATGGCTGATGCATTCTGGTAGAAAATGCAATGTCGGCATACAAGCATTTTTCGATTCATTTCATTGTTCTTATACATAAGTTAATTCTTTCAGCAAATTGAAACATCCATTTGCGATAACAATACTTGAAAAATAGAAACTTGAAGCTGAAGCCCTCTTAACATTACCGCTCTTACATGGAGTTGTGTGTATTTCAAGGAGTCCAGCTCTTCAAATGCATCAATCGTTCTCACTGGCTGGATTTGGAATTGTTCCTTTCAACAGGACGCGGGAGAGAAATGCAATATGATATGGAGAATCCTAACCATAAACAAAGAAACCCTCATGCTCCAAACAAAATATCAGTGCGCATGCTCCACTTCATGATAGTCAACCAAAGAACAATTGGTTGGTTATATATAGACTAGACATTTGAGGACGTGTTTTTATTTCTTGGAAACCAAAATAAGCTGTGTTGTGAGCAGCATTAGCATCGTCATTCAAATTTAAAGCTTTTGTTTCCACCAGTAGGCAATGGGATCTTTTGTAGTCGTTCTGCTCAGCAAATAAGACGAAACAAAGTCAACTCATTCAAGCAGAGCCATGTCTTGCAGACAGCGATTAAACAACATCTAACTTGAGGGCCTTCAAGGGTCCACAGATTTCCGCTTTTAAGACAAACTACCGTTTAATCTTGGCGAAAAGCTGGCAAAATGGCTGAAGCATATATTCAAACAGAAGACTACTCGCCCGGGGAAGACGAAGAGTTGGATTTGATGCTGCAAAATTGCATGAAAAATGTTCTGAAGGAGATCGAAGATGGAGACTTGGAAAACTTCAGTCTGACTCTGGATTGTTGGCCTGATCTGCTGAACCACGAATTTGGCGATGATGACATCATTACTCCACTACATTATGCAGTGCAAAAAAACCAGCTTGAGATATGCAAATGTCTCATTGAAAATGGAAGCGACGTGAACATCCAAAGTGAAAGCGAACTCAAAACACCGCTTCATTTAGCAGCAGACACAACAGTATCACCCGAAATCATGCAATTGTTAATAGCAGCCAAGGCCAACCTGGAAGCAAGGGACAATATTGGTTGTACTGCTCTTAATTTGTTGTTTATGGAGCCAGGTAAGCCTGAGGTTCAATTCCAGTTTGAAAAATTCAACATGCTCGTTGATGCGGGTGCATCTGTTACCACTTCTGCAGCTTATGGTTCGCAGCCATTGCATGGATCTGTGAAAATTTACCATTCGAAACAACGTGAAGAGGATCACGATAGTGCAGACGTACCACTTTGTACACAGGTAACCAAAATACTGCTAGACCATGGTGCATATGTCAACTGCGTGGAAGACTCATTGCAAACCCCACTGCACTTTGCAGAAGGCACTTGTCCCAGTGTTACCCGGTTGCTTCTCGAATACGGTGCGAATGTGGACGCTAAAACTACGGCTGGCTTCACGCCACTGCAGAATTTGGCACGGCATACCACCCCGCCGGGCTTGGATGAATACAGTAACGAAGAAAGGTTTTTAACAAACAGAATTCAATGCTTGGAACTGCTGATTTTGCACAAAGCTGAAATCAACGGGTGTAATTACATTGGAGAAACGGCACTTCATTGGCTTGTTTCACGTCCATCTGTCACAACTGGGAGAATGTTGGAAGCATTCATCAAACGTGGTGCAGACGTGAATGCAAGAACAACACGCATGCAAACACCATTGCATTACTTGTGCATTAAAGTAAAAAGTAAATCAGACCAAGTTTGGGCAACGGCTAGTGGTGTTATTGAAGACCTCGTTGATGTAATGATCAAAAATGGTGCAGATATCGAAGCAGCTGATGTTAATGGGCGCACTCCGTTGGTAGGGGCAGTCTTGAGGGGCGATTTAAAAGTTGCCAAAGTCCTCCTGAGCAAGGGGGCAAATAAGAGTTGCGCAGACAGGTTTGGAAAAACGCTGGGAAATATTCTTCACTCATACGATATGAGCAAGAGCATGAAAACATTATTTGAAGAGAAAGACACAACATCAACCGATCAGGACATTAAGAGTGAATCTGGCGTGCTGCTTGAGGATCATCATAATAGAGAAGCCAACTCAACTAAAGCGAGGCCGACTTTAGATAGCTCGGAAGAGAGGCTACCGTCCGATGAAGAAGAGTCAGAAGAGAAGAATAGTAGATGGGATGAAATGATGGACGAACTAATGAATGAAATTGGAGACATGGGTATGGCTTCAAAGGATATCGAGATGACAAAACGCATTCTCTTTAACGTATTAATAAGTAAAGCACAACCGGACAAAGATTTAAATATTGACAAGCATATCAATGAGCTCAAAAATAAAATTGGCAATATTGATCAGTTCTGCAAAAGCAAACTGAATACAAGAGGCATTGGCCAGGTCATAATTACACCCTCACTGTCGACCATCCAAACCGATGTTCACACGTTGGTTCAGCGAATAGCCGATGGTGTCAAGCAGAAAGACGCCAGAATGGCATTCACACCTATATTGTCAGGCAGCATGAGCGAAGAAACGAAGATTGGCAACGTAGATGAATTCGACTATCTGTTGTATATGGATGTGGTTAGTGACATGTGTATCGTTAGTGAATCAGTCGTGCCAGGCTTTGTGCATGTTTCTGCAAAACAGACACTGACGCACGAGCAGAAACGGGGCATATTCAGAGAGGGTGACAATGCTATTGTCGCTAATGTACTTGGTTCGTATCTTTATCGGCTGATTCAAAGTGTCCTTGGAAATTCGCAATTGTGGCAATCGCTACACTTCTACTGGGAAGACGGGCCTCTTTCTATTCTAGAGGCAAACGCAAGCATTTCAAACCTGGTTATAAAATGTGCTGGCACAGGTCTGGAGATCTCGATAGACTTAGCTCCAGTAATCCGATTAAAACAGTGGCTGCCTAAAAATGTCAGATTGGAATCTCCATTTCTCAGAGTGCCAATAAAAGCGTTTGGGTCGTTGATCGTAGTGACAAAACAAGCCCCGGAACACGAAACATTCGAAGGAGGAAGAGAGATCTACTTAAGACTCTCGTATTCGCACGTTGAGAAAGAAATCTTCTTGTCACTCCCAGCAAACTTGAAGGAAAGCTACATCCTGGCAAAAATCCTAATAAGCACAAATGTTCTGCCTTCGCTGAGACCAAGAGAGCTGGCTGGGCCAATGTCAATTTCAAGTTATCTGTTAAAGATGGCATTCTTTACAATGCTCGAACAAAGAATCGAAGCAACAGGCAACATCAAAGGTTGCTTCAACGGCATCGGTAGCATCACAGAGATTCGAAAGCTGACATCAAAAATGTTCAAATACATTGGTGGCTGCATAAAAAACAAAACACTGCCATCTTACTTTTTAGCAGGGCAAAATATTTTGCAGTATCACTCAAGAATAACATTGATTGACAGAGAACTGTGCATGTTATTAGCTGGTATCCTCGAATAAAGCGGATCAAAATTTAATTGAAGTTAATAAACAAGTTATTTGAGTTTCGTAAATTCACTAATTCAATTTAGTAAACTTTCCATTCTTGCAATGTGCTATTTCTATTTAGCTGTACTCAAAACCTTGTAGGTATATACAAAATGATTTGGTCTTTAAGGTATAAAGAAGGCAATAAATTGTCAGTTGTTTCTTGGGTTTGCACAAACGACTAAATGAGAGTCAGCAGGTCTGTCAAACCATTGCAAACTTTTTCAATTTGTTAAAGACACGTTTCTTGATAGCAGTTCAAAGAAAACATTATAAAATGCATCATTGAGCAAACCCACAACAACGAGAGAATATTTCACAGTTAACTTTGAGCAGAAAAGTAGTCAATGAGCCTTACCTATCATTGATTGACAGTGACCAAACTTTCAGGTACTTCAACATTAAATATGATATTAAAACTACCAAGCGTCTTATTGTCCTTCTGCAAGTACTTAAACCAGTTCTCCAGAGCAAATCTGATTGGTAAATTTGTCATGCATAAGCCAAGAATCATACCTAACGCAAAAAAGGTAAAAAACAATTAATCAAAGAACTTTTCCTCTCCAAATAAACAAAACATTTCTTGAGAGAACTTTTGAGTTTCTTGCATAGACTATTATTTGTCACCACAAGTGCCCTCCGTAAATAAATGTCATGTTTGAAAACAAAACATGTTTGAGTGCCATTCCTCTAATATGTGAGTACATGACTAGGTTACTAATTAATAATTAACTGTCTTGAAAAATAGAGCATTATAAAGTAGATAGAGCATATACAATTAGTCAGCGAAGCAGTAAATCAGCACAAGGATGCTTTATCAATGCCTTAAAATTATCATCTGATCCTCTTCTAGTGTAAAGTGAATTGATAGTATGAGACAATAAAACAAAAACGTACCTTCTCGAGTTTTTGTTTCATCTTCGTGTGTTTCTGCATTTGGAATAGACAAAGCGCCAGTGCGTAGTATGAAATATTCTTCTTTCATATTGTTCATCCATATATCAAATGGACCTTCTATGTAAAGTGAATTGGCTGGGTCATAGTTCAAAATAAAATCCCTTTGTTCTTGATTTTGTGAACTAATTATAAAAAACTCCTCTAGCTTGTTGGCATCATCTCTGATTGGCAGAGACTGATTTCCTATATTCATCAGTTCACTCGGGTTGTCTCTCAAGTCCTGGAATGCAAAAGCAGCCATTGTATTTGAACCCAAACTCCATAGTCAGAGCTTTGCAAAGTGAGACCATTGCAAATATCTCATATAATTTCCTACCTGAGACAAAATCTTACTTCTCATCAAGAAATATATAACACTAGTGACTTTAACTATGACAAAACCAGTAGAGGGTCAACCTCGTAATTTGTCAAAATTCAATGAGAAATCAAATTTCACCAATGGTGAAGGGTGTGGCAGCAAAAAGTTCCCTTTATCCTCATCCCCACTTCTTGAGGACTGGAACCACAACCAACTATCATGATCTCTCATCAGATTTTAAATTTTCATAAAGTTTGAATGAGGTCCCTCCTCAAAGCATAGCTCCTAAAATTATTCATAGACACCTATTGATCAAATTTTAGCTCCAAGAGTTCCTCAACGAAGCCATATTTTTAACTGCATACTTAGTGCCCTATGATTCTCTTTTCACGTTTGGGATGGGATATTTCAACTATTACAAAAAGACATTTGTATTCTAACAAAACTGAACAATGCACAAAGCATTATTAATTAAACCTTTCATCCTAGGTTCCTTATATAACAAAATCCAGTGTACATACCTCCAGGGTATAAACTTTGATATTATCAAAATCATTTGTGATTCTTTCAACTGCAGTTTTGCAGACCTTGAATCTGTCCTTTAAATCATCTTCATCCATCAAATATGGATTTATATCTTTGTATTTATCAAACCAAAAAGCAATTCGTTGTGCTTTTTGAACAGGCAAACTAGCCCTGCCGAATACCTCAAGCAATATTGTGTATGTAAGATCATCTGGTCTGCAATAATTATCCTCCATAAGGGTTAACACTTCAATTGCACAGTCAATTTGGGGGTGTGGCTTTGGCCATAGTGCATCCAACAAAGTTCGATTGACAAATTTATCTTTTGGAAACACATCAAGAATCTCATTATAAGCATCCAAATCTTTCTCAAGACCAAACGGTTCCAAATATTTAATTGCAGTGTAGATAAAGCTCAAATGACCTCTGACTCGCTTATCCTTTCTTCTAAAACCGTGAATTATTTCAACAAAACCTTCTTTACCTTTATTATTTTGCAAAGCAGTTTCAAACTGTAGAATATCTAATTTGTCGACTTTCTGTTTAACATTTCCTCTAAACATACTCGTTATTTGAAGTTCTTTGCTTTCTTTCATCTGTTCCCTATCTCTCACATGACTATTGGATAGTTTCTTTATTTCAGTTGGAGATGGGCTTAGCTTGTCTTCGCTTGGCCTCAAGTTATTCTCTATCTTGTAGTTATCCGGTACATTGGAACTATTCCTCTGAATAAGTAAGAATATACTATTCCAGTTGGGATAGATTCTTCTCTGAATAATACGACTAGCCATCTACTTCTTCTTCAGAAAGTTTGTAGAAGAAATTAATAAAATTAAAAACTGTCAGGATAAAATTAAGATGATCATGATGGATGCTTAGTTTAGTATGCAGCAAAATCATGTAATCTCATTTTGAAAAATTATATCTCGTTTTCGAAATTAATCGCGCAATGAATTGTGGTATGGTTTATCTTCACGTGTTGAGAATGAACCTTTCTTTTACTCTCGGGCCCTTTGGCGTTCGCTATAAAGTAAGTTGGTTAAATTTGATTCGCGACATGCCTTGATACCTCGAATAATGTTCATGCCATTGACAATAATTTGCGACCACGAACGTTTTCCTTCATTGCTAACCCAACCATGCTATAGTTTTTGTACGAATAAGGCCATGGCGATCAGACCTTGCTGGCTCGAAGTTTTAAGGCCTTTTTCTTCACCCATCGATTTCTAATGTCCAAAGTTTCCCTTTCTTAGGTTGTCCGTCGTAACTTTTCCTTGGAACAACATTCAGAATGTCGGGTTCAATTGATGTACTTCAACTTGATAAGAAAGATGTAGTTAAGTTTCTTGCTAGTGGAACTCATTTGGGATCCACGAATATCAACCACAAGATGTTGCCATATGTCTACAAGAGAAAACCAGAAGGTATCAATGGGGTATTTATTATCAAACTGAAGGCATTCGGGTGTTGTGGAGGCATTTTTCACAGTAAAAGGCAAGGCGAAAGCATTTAAAACAGTGAATCCATATTTGTATATCGTCCTTTTCCAGGTATCCATATCATCAATTTGAGAAAAACTTGGGAAAAAGTTGTCCTTGCTGCTAGAATCATTGCAGGCATTGAAAATCCTGAAGATGTTTGTGTGATTTCTTCAAGACCCCATGGCACGGTATGGTGCTAATTTTAGAGCTCTGCTATTCATCTTCTTCCTTTATTTCACTTTCCTCTGAATCCAACATTTAATTTAAGAAACCTAACCCAGGTCCCAAACACTTCTTATATTTATGTCATCTATCATCATTTATAATTATGAAGCTCTAGGGGCTTATCTCTTTAGTTCTTAACTTGTCCATGTGTCTTATAAATAGTGTGTATGAAGTAAAGTCAACTCTTTGCTGTTATTTATCTATTTGCATCTTTTAACAGCGTGCTGTGTTGAAGTTTGCCCATGCCACTGGTGCTACCCCAATTGCTGGACGTTTCACCCCAGGAACATTCACCAATCAGATCCAAAAGGCCTTCAGAGAGCCAAGGTTGCTGGTTGTTACAGATCCTCAGAGTGATCATCAGGTAGATAGTCATTTTTAATTCACTCTCATTTTTAAATAACCTGGCATTGTCATTTAACTTCACAAGTATACTATGATTTTTGTTTCTTTTATTCCCATCATTCAATAGATGCCTTTCTTCTTTCATTGAGTTCACCCAAACTGCAGCTTGCCCATATATGAATTGTTTTTCTTTCAGGCCATCACTGAAGCATCATATGTGAATATTCCAGTTATTGCATTGTGCAATACTGATTCACCAATGCGTCATATTGATGTTGGAATTCCTTGTAATAACAAGGGTATTCACTCAATTGGTTTGTTGTGGTGGATGCTTGCAAGGGAAGTTCTTCGTCTCAGAGGTAGCATTAGCCGTAAAACACCTTGGGATGTTATGCCTGATTTGTACTTTTACAGAGATCCAGAAGAGGTAATATTTTCTATCCAGATTGTCTCATTCTTAATCTACAGACTATCATTTTCTTTTATTATACCACTTGCCAAAGAGCTGTTGTCAACATTGTGTTGTTTGATTTATTCAGATTGAGAAGGAAGAACAACAGGCAGCAGCAGCCAAAGCTGAGGCTAAAACAGATGACACTTACCAACAAGATTGGTCCTACCAACCAGAGCAAGGTGTTGCTCAAGCTGATGCCACTGGTGCTGGTACCACTGAAGAATGGGGCACAACAACTGCAGTTGAAGGCCAAGAATGGGGTGCAGAAGCCACCATACCAGCTGCAGGCTTTGTAGCAGCCCCTGTTGCTGCTCCTGCTCCTGCAGTTGATGGATGGGGTACTGATGTGGAAATCAAAGGTGGATGGGGTGAAGCAGAAACAACTGCCGCACCTGCTGAATGGGGTGCAGCAACAAATGGTGACTGGGCTTAAATGTTTGGCTTAAACTTTAAGAAGAATCAATAAGAAACAAAATAAAGATGTAAAGAAAATTGTGGCTTATTTTTTGCTTGTTTCCTGTCTAAAAAATGCTTGCAATAGAGGTATAAATATATATTGTTAAAATGCGGCTAAGAATATGCAAATATACGCGGGAACATGCATGCAGGTGAACCTAGAAATTATATAGTTACTACCTTAGGTGTATTTAAATTCGCGCTGTACTATTTTTCGCGCACCCCCGACTGCGCGAAATTAAGTACTGCGCGAAAAAGGCAACGCATGCGCATAATGCAAATGCAGAATATCGTCATAAATTCAACGAGAAAGTATTTTACGCTATGTTTTCTGAAAAATAACGAACTTGTTTATTACTTTGAATCTCAATATCAATAAAATTTTCGGCGTTGAATTTAATTTGATCCGTCATCCGGACTACACATTTCCAAAGGAATTTCACATCACACACACTGAAAACCATTGGTCCAATGAAGAGAAATCCAAGGAATTCGTGCTGAAAATTTTAATGCCATATGTAGAAAAGAAGAGAGAAAAGCTGCAACTTAGAAGATATCAAGAGTGACTTTTGCTAGCCGATGTTTTTAAGGGCCAATGGACAGAATGTGAAACAGTTGGTGCTTAAAAATAACGGAAATAGGGTTCCAGTGCCAAACAACATGACCCATATTTACCAGCCCCTTGATCTCACAGTAAATAAAAGTTGCAAGGCATGCCTTCATAAAGAGTCGCAAAACTGGCTTGCAGAACAAGTCCAGCAGCAAATTCAAAATTGTTGTGAGGCAGAACAAGTTAAAGTAGACTTAAACAGGCAAAGTGCTTGACATCTTTTTATGACCGCATGCAAAACCGACCAGATTAGCTGTCAAAGGGTTTAAGAGGGCTGGGATTATAGATTTCTTAGCAAAAGAGCGCCAGTATGAAAACCCATTTTATAAAAATGTTACTTTTAGTCAAGAGTAACTTTCAGAAAAGAAGTTTCTTTTGAAATGAATTGTTGTATCATTCTGCCTACTTTCTCGTGTGCGCGAATTCAAGACTGCGCGAAAATATGAAAAACTTGTGCGCGAATTTAAAATGCGCGAATTCAAGTACGCGCGAATTATAATACACCACGAAATTTAATACACCCAAGGGATCTAGTTTTCAATAAAAGTGGTCATGGATCTTAATTAATTTTGAGGAGCTCCGTATTCGGTATTAGCAGTTCTGTCAATTCGATTGGATTTGGTTTTACGTCAACATGGCGTTATGCTTGTAAAATGAAAGCAAGTACGAACAGTGTATGGTCACTTTAACTATGATGACTGTTATTAATGCTGGACTGCAATGGATCGAAACTCAGCGCCTTAAGTACTAGACCACATTACTGCGCATAATTGATTATTTTTGAAACTGTCTGAACCAACTCATAATCTTCATAAAATTATCCACATATCAATGCGAAAGTCCACGAGACGAAGAAGCTTTCGCTTTGGGGTGTAAACTAACATAATTCAAAGTCACTGACATCTTTTCTCTGAATTTGCGTCGTTAGCTTACGATGCAACATTTGTTACCTATAGTTTTTAATGCCTGTTCCGCTGATCAATTTTTCCAACGCTATGCAAATTTCGGGCACGATACTGTCCAGCAATGACATCCCTTTACTCGTTGCGCGAATGCCTCTGTGAATAAAAACATGCCATGACGTAATTCTTGGGAAAATAATTCAACAAGCTTTGATGGTCAACAACAAGTTAAATAAATTATAAAAGATGATGATGTGAAGAGAAAAAGATTGTCTACGTACTTGAAATTAACTTGAATGTATTCTTCAGATACAAGATGCTTGATTGAGTCGTATTTGAGTAAGTCGTTTAGCTGTATGCCAGATGAAAACATGCTGAAAATCTACAACGATTAATAGAGTTAGATAGTTAAATACTCGAAACCTTACACCATCTAACATCAAATTAAGCATTAAAATAGGTATAATTAATCATTTAGCAAGTCGGCAATATACGAGAGCAAATGACAGCAATTTCGGGGTGATTTAACTTTGATTTAACAAAACTTAACTGTTTGATCAACGCCGTGTTTGCTTCTCATTCCTTGCAAGATCAATTCCTCAAGACTGAAACATATAGAGCCGAAATACAGCAAAATAATAGAGTAAAGAAAAAATATTCAAATAATAAGCAGCAATGACGAAAAATCATAAAAAAGAATCAAAGTATAGCTCCATACGTTTCAAGAAAAAATAATTCGGTTAATTTTCTTATACCATCGCCATTGGTTTCTACCTACATAAAATAAAATAACATAATATAGCTATAACAAATGACAATTCATTTGTTACATATTATGTTCTTACAACTACTCTCTACAATCGACTGACTGGATTTGCATTGTATTTTGAATAAATGTCAGTCTCTTGGTCTTCATTTTCATTACGTATGCTTCAAGTTTGTCACTGGGAACCTCAATCGCGTTCAATTGAATCAATTCTCAGCGTTGATAGTAGAAGTGTTGAATTACGATACGTTGAAAAATTAAGATTTATATTTTTGTTACCTGTTGCATCCATTTTTCTGGGACTGGGGTTTGAACATAGGCCAAACGTTTGAAGACACCAGAATTCGTAACATGCAACCTTCAAAGAAAAAAGATGGAAATTACTAATTGAAAACATAATAAAATTCGAAAGCTAATTATCAAGCATAAGTCCAGCAAATTTTTTTTAAAACGATGTCTAGAGATTTTAGAAACCGCAAAGTCATATATTGTATATTGTATTGTATTGAATAAAGTAGCATCAAATTGTGACGAAGCAAGAGGTCAACCAAAAACTACTTAATACCACCAATATTTCTAAAAACTAATAAAAACTGCCCCTTTTTCAAAAGGTGTCCCATCTTCCTTTCGCCCCCAAATTTGAAATGGCTCCAACGGCGGTCAGAGCTGATGAGAGATAACATCACCGACAGGGTACTCACTACTCAAAAAGGGAATGCACTGCATATACAGTTTGGGATGGCGAATGTTATGAAATAATCTGAGCTTCAAGTTATTGGAGTCTTCATGCAGAAGTAGTATCTGTTGTTGTGAAGTTTTCCTAAGCCTTGAGCCCAAGTCCAAGTTTCATAAATTTGTAGATGACCTTTGTTTAGCATTTTAGCATCTCACGCTTGTCTTGACATCAACCAGTTTAGTACTCACCTTCCATGTGCTCCTAAAAAAAAGCAAAAATCGAACATAAATTTATGCAAGCAGTACATTAATGTGCATGCTAATATAAACAAACAATGGCTACTTAGTATGCTTCCAAGTGGGAAGCATGAGTACACGTTTTTTGATAGTTCTATAGTACACCCTCGATTATCCGAACAAGTTGAACTCAATTTTTTGCTGGGCCGTTCGGATACGCCAAAAATTCGGATAATCGAGGACAAAAATTTTACCTACTAATCTTGCTATGAAGTTTATTGTTATCACCGAGAATAGTCACGGTGTGCTCAAAAGGAAGATGGGACGTTCACAATTAGTCAAAACTCGTGGATTTTGAAATTCCTGTTTGATTTCCTTTTAGCGGTTTCGGTAATCGTAAACACGAATATGAAAACTGATGTGTTAATTTGATGTTTCCATTGGATTTGACTTTGATAAAGGGCGACAATTAAAAAAAACAACGGTTTTATTTGGTGATCGATAATTGGATTGCAAAAAAACTGATGTAGTAAAAACTTTTGGCGTTTGGATAATCGAGGTTCGGATAATCGAGGATGTACGTATAAGAAACCACTTTATAAGAAACCTACTATTAGAATTTGTGCTAGATTACAATGATTCTTTTGTTCTATTGTTTTCCTTAACAATAGAAAACAATAGAAAATTTCATTACCAATCACTTACCAGGGCCAATTCCAATATACTGGTTTCCATTCCAATATGCTGAGTTATGCTTGCTTTCATATCCCTAAAAACAGCAATATTTAACGCTAAAAAATAAATTGAAAATTAAGCTACTGAATATTTACAACAACTGGTGCAGTACTCATTGAAATTTTCCAACCAATAAACAAGAGAAAATAGTTTCATTTCTAAATTGCATGAGATAATTGAATATTCCCTGAATTTATATTAATGAAGACAAGGATGTAAATTAACCTTTCGAGCAAAGTTTGCAACCTCATATCGATGTAAACCAGCTTCCTCCAGTTTCTGAAAAAAGAATAAATTCAATGGTAAATAAAAGCACCCCCCTCAGAATAAATGTCCCACAAAATTCAAAGTCAGCAGGGGAAATTAATAAATTACTAATAACCCCCGTATCTCAAATAGGATCTATTTATAGCTGAATATGCATTCAAATTTCATTTCAAAATGTAAATATTCAGTCCTGTTTCTTCTACTTGGATTCACCCTTTTTCTTTTCCTTTTTCACATTGTTTCTACTTGGATTCGCCCTTCTTCTAGTCCTCCATAAGTTACTGCAACTAGAGCTGTGATTATGTGGGTTCATAAGGGACCAATCCAAAGAAGGGCTTCAGGTCAGATGAATAGATTGTTGTTGTGCCCCCTGATACAACCACAGGGTGACTGTACCCCTCAACCTCCCCCTATCAATTTAATGGAAATCCTGTACCCTACAGACAGTGCAACGTCCATTGGAAATTTTCTCTGCAATTAACAGACTACAGCCAAAAGAAATTACCTGAACAGCAGAGTGGTACATTTCTCCGACTTCACCTGACTTTGGTAATATCTGAAAAACATTGACAACTGATAAATATGTGATTTGATTTAAATTTTTATGTATACACAGTAATAAAACAAGATGCAATAATAAAATGCTCAATCCAGTAAGGTTTCAAATGAGGTAGATGAATAAGAATTTGCACACAGATACTCACAATCTCACCTCTTCGAAATTGTTTTTCCATTGGAGTAGATCTCTCCATGGTCAATTGATAGAGTGATATGTGATTACTGTTCAATTGCAAAGCCTAATAGAAAAGACAAAAGAATTGTATAAATTTGTATCAGAAATTAGAGAGCAAAGCATGAATTATAGAGATAGAGTAACAAATACTGTGAAACTTGTATCCTACAAGGACACAATTTCTATAATTCATTTTGCTTCTTTTAGTAAGTGGCTCAAAATGTCAATCTGAGCCAGTTAGTAAGAGAAGCAAAATGAACCTTTGTAACTGTAGGCTTCCTCTGGTTAAGTTTTATAAAATGAAAATTTCACAAAAAATCTTACAAAATCAAGTTCTTTGATCCAATTATTGACAGTTTGTGCCGGTCTGCCAAACATGAGATCAATTGTTACATGTTGTTGGAAGACTTTATTAGCTTCTTCCATGTACCTTTGGGTGTGAAAAAATTGTGAATTTCATTTGCATTGCGGTTCATTCTTCACAAAAGTCAACAATTCCTATAATGGACCTCTATACATGCATGAAATATATGGAAATACCAAGGGATTAAAATTTGACCTACTCAATAGCTTCAGAAGTAGTGTGGTCTCTTCCAAGTTTGGAAAGATCAGCATCATTCAAAGCCTGAGAATAGGAAACAGGTCAATTCATTTTGGTTAATTAATATCAAAAATAAGAGCTTCACAAACAAAGTTTAAATATCAAACACCTGAACTCCAATAGAAACTCTATTCACTCCAGCATTTTTAAAAGATCTAAAAATAAAAACAATTACTGGCTTAAATGGGAGACTTAATGGCAGAGTATAAGATTTTAACATAATTTTAATATAGATGGTTAATGTAGATAAACCTTAGCTTTTCTAATTCACCAGAGGATGGATTACATTCCATGGAAATTTCAGCTTTACAATCCAATTCAAAACTGTCACCAATGGATTGTAAAATATTTTCAATGGTTGAAGGTTGACATAAACTTGGCGTTCCTGTATGGATATATAAAAAGTATAAATATATGATAAATAAAATTGCTGCATAAAAGATGTTGACAGAAATTGTATGCAGCCCAAATTGGTTCTAAAGAGACATGCTCTTACCTCCACCAAAGTAAATTGTTTTTATTTTTTTGATTCCATACAATAATGAGAAGTTTTTGATTTCTGAAGAAATGCATTTTTCCATTCTTTGTTCATCAACATTTTGGCTTCATAAAACAAAAAAGATAATAAATTAGCTTTGCATTGGAGTACATAAAACCAAAGTTCAAACATACGTTTTGTCAATAAATTTTCGGAGGCAAAACGAAACAATAATAAAATTTAAACTTGCTCCCACCTTTTATATTTGTTGAAGTTACAATAGGGACAGAGATGTTTGCAGAATGGCCACTGCAAATAATCAGATTCAGCGGTAAAGAGTGTGGTAAAACAGTCATAGACTGTAATAGTAGATTAACGGGGAGCTTCTGTAGTTGAAAAATACTCACATGTACATACAAAGAAGCATTTCTTATTAGTTTTTCAACTTGTCGCATTGTCAAACAGCCATCTGCTTTGGTGTCTGGTTCTGGCTGTTGAGCCCGCAACAACAACAATACATGAGACTCACTACTTTGCATCCCTGTGTCCGTATAAAATGGAATGGATGGAATGTTTGAAATCAACTTGTTGTCCATGGATTTCAATACCTGTTGTTTCAGCACATAAACAGTATGGGTTACCATGCAGAAACAATTCTTCCATTGCATGCATGGTGTGTGTATTATTATTGGCTGTCACATTGAAAAGCTTCATGAAGAAGCAGGACATCCATCGCGATTAGATGGGAGGATAGATAAATGAATGAAAAATTGATGGCAAGCAGTGTGGAAAAGATCTCATAGCTGATATCATCTGATGATATCATCGCAAGGTGCAGACAAGATTATAAACCATTTGTCGATGATTTGTTTATCAGGGCTGTGTCCCAGCAGATTCAGGTAAAAAGAAGTTGACCAGATTAGAGTGAAGACGCAAAATGGCAAATTTCACAAATCTGACAACTCTGACAAATCTAACAACTGCCGCTTCTTGCTATTGTGCAAATTGTACAACTTCTTTCTCTTGTGATGGAAGTGATGCTGGAGCCTTGCTGCTGCCAATATTTAACGAATCGACATGGAATATTCATTGGAGGCGTTTTTTGTATCTTATAACCTTGCTGTGGAGTTTTATGGGCGTCTCGATTGGCGCCGATCTGTTTATGTGCTCGATCGAAATGATAACAAGCAAAACGAAGCGCATTAAAGTTCCTTCTGATACCGATTCAAAAGGATTTGAAGAAATTGAAGTTCGAGTATGGAATGGAACTGTAGCCAATCTCACATTGATGGCTCTCGGCTCATCTGCTCCAGAGATCCTGCTATCCATCATTGAGATAGTAGGCAATAAATTCAAAGCTGGAGACCTTGGACCTGGTACCATCGTCGGCTCTGCTGCCTTCAACCTTTTCGTTATCACGGCGGTTTGCATCGCTGCAGTTCCCACAACCACGGTCAGAAGTATTCGCGTTTACAAAGTGTTCATGATAACAGCATTCTTCTGTATCTTCGCTTACATCTGGCTGTATATCGTGCTGCAAGTCATAACCGTAAATGTCGTCGATATCTGGGAAGCGGTGATTACTTTTCTCTTTTTCCCAATGCTTGTTATCATTGCATACATCGCAGACAAAGAGTTTTGCTGTGCGAAAGTTGATTCAGACAAGAAGAAGGATATCGAACTTGGTGGGGATATTTTCCTTATTATATCAGCATTTGTATCTGCATGTTTGCATTTTGTCCATGTTCATTCAATTCATGTTTTAAATGTACCTAAATATTTCATTTCAGGAGCAATGGAGCTTCTAAAAGAGGATTATCTCAGCAAGAACCACCCTGAAGTTGTTGCTTTCATGAAGGTGACGTAATTTATTCTATTATAACATTTATCATTATTATAAAAACAATGTTTCAGTCATTAATATTTTATGGTTTTCAAAAAGGTCCTATTCCTCAGAGGGATTTTTTTCTTTTGTTTATTATATCGCAAAATCTCAAATTTCAGGGTGGGAAAGTTTTCTTTGCATCTTTTGTCACTCACCCATGCCAAAGGCTGATCCCTTTTTCAGTGTTTTGAGAACATTTGCTTTTCATTCAGTCAGTTATTCTCAAAGGAGAATAAGTGACCACCTGTTGTTCAAGAATATAATAAAAAGAACAATGGTTGCCATTGACATGGATGTTATCACGAATGGTCCCATGGAAGTCATTGAATTATTTATCATACACTTTTATTTCTATTTGAATAATGTCTATAAGAATATAGAAGCTTGAAATTACCTAAAACAATGGAAATTAATAGAAAATTGAGAAAAGTAATGGAAAATATTTTGTCTTCACACAAGCTTATTATCCTTAACAAAACAATAGTGTTTAGCAGTTTGCTAAACATATGATCCTTTTGTGCAAATGTATGCTGAAATTAGCTCCGTGGAATAACTTGCAAATTGAGCATTAAGCTTTCTATGTCTATATGTCTTTCTAGTTTCTATAGTTAATTAAAGCATTTTATATTACCCCGAGGATGCCAAAAATTGTTTATCATCATTTTTGCTTTCAATAGTGTGAATAGATTATATTTTGGCAACCACTTCATGCTTCTATATCCAACCTCGGTATGAAGCTGATTGAAATTGATCTAACTCTGGCAGTTTTATTCACGCCGTTTCTACAATTCCAGGAGGTGACAGGCAATCCCAGGATTAGTGATGAGGAGGCTGCTAAGTTGATTGCCATGAGAATTGAGTCAACAAAAACCAAGGATTATGGTTATTACAGAGTTGGAGTTTTGAGAAGTTTTGGTGGAGGAAGAAAGGTTGTTCCAAGAATTCAGCCAAAACTGCAAACAGTAGGTGCAATTTATCAAACATTGTTTTTTAAAGGTGTTAGGATTAGATATGTCCATATTTAGAGCTTTGTAAAATAATTATTCTTAAGAAACTTGCTATCTTTGTTTCCTTGTCATTGTTATTTCCCATTCTTATTACATTACAGTATTACCCTTAAGTTTTGTATTTATCTGAAAACAATTGATTGAACAGTGGTCTATTGTTTTGAACAATACCCTGGCCCAATGAGCCCCTTTCTAAGTGTGTATTGGAGAAATACCGTACAGCAGGTGTATTTGTGCTTACCAGATATGTAAAACAGTATTGGTACTAAACCGTTGGGTGGGGAGTAGTCATAAACAATTAGATCCTTCTAACCAGTGCATCAACAGAAAGCAATGTTGTCTAATAATTCTTGACAATTATCCATTTTTATTTAATTCAGATTGTTGATGAATATTCTGAAGCTGATGATAGTCACATGTCTATTGTTGACATTGATGGTAAGTCTATCACTTATTTATCTGTGTTTGGAAACATTTTAGTTCAAAAAATGAAAAAAATGAATGAAATGAATGACTAAAATGAATTAGAGCACCATATTTCTTTCATCCACAAGTCCACTTGTTTACATGTGCAATCATTCAATTGATTTCTAGTATTAC
Organism: Sanderia malayensis; assembly: GCA_013076295.1. Taxonomy (NCBI): domain Eukaryota; kingdom Metazoa; phylum Cnidaria; class Scyphozoa; order Semaeostomeae; family Pelagiidae; genus Sanderia; species Sanderia malayensis. The sequence goes on along the minus strand of RQOL01000658.1, from coordinate 4,288,354 downwards.
CAACCTTGCCATGCTATTAGCTCAATTTGATTGGCTAATAATGGGTAGATTTGATGGATAATGCATTAAGCGGGGCCCAGGAGTTTATTTAGTTGTTCATAACTAGGTAGGAGAGCTCCCTTGAATGCCTCATGTTTATTTGATGAAGTGGCTGCTTCTATTTTACTTTGATTTCCATCTATTTGTAGGTATGTCCAAGGCTGTAGTTGAATTTTCAGCATCTTCAGTGTCCGTAATGGAAAATGAGAAGGTTGTTCATTTAGGCATACAAAGAAGAGGGAATGTGGAGATAAACGTTGTTGTACAGTAAGATGTTACACGCTTTCTTTTTTTAACCATTGTGACATACAGTAGAGTGTAGTATATTTGCCCTTAAGGGGAACTAAATGCTTAAAGGCCCTAGTCTTGACACTCAAATGAAAAAATGGTTTTTGCAAGTTTAGGTAGGGTGCAGTGTCCCAGTGTCCTGTAGCGCCAACACGTTCGTTCATGAGAGCAAGAGATTTAGTTTGCAACTTTAGTTTTTTAATGCTTAATGTTAGGTTTTGGTGCCTTTTTGTTTCAAAGTTTTTTCTTGCTTCATTTGATGTATGTCATCCTTTGAACTTATGAACCTGGATTGTCTACGTTGGTTATTGATGTTGATTATTGTCTACCATCAAGTTGTAAGCAAACTGATTTCTTTTTCCAAGCTATGAAACAATAGACGGCACTGCAGAAGCGGGAAGTGACTATATTGCGAAGAAAGAATTGCTGCAATTTACCCCCGGAGAGACTCACAAGTATGTTGATATTGTCATTATTGACGATAATGCCTGGGAACCAGATGAGACTTTTTTCGTGAAACTTTGGAGTGAACCAAGCGATGACGGGGTTAAAATCGGAAAACACAGCATCGCAGAAGTGACAATCATCAACGATGATGGTAAGAATTTTTATTAATTTGTCTATTTTCAATTCATTATATTATGATGTTTAGTTTACACCAGGTTTTGCTTTTCTCTCTTTCGAATAAGCAATTGAGAATCGATATCTTGGTAATCGTATGTAGGAATCGGCATTGAAATATCTCTGACAAATTTCTTATGGATAGATACATCTTTATATTTCATTGTAAAGAGCAAGCTACGAGGATTTAAGAGAAAAGCGAAAGAGGAATTGCGTTTTTAAAGTATTTTAAACTGGCCCTTGAAAAGCTTCACGTCTCATTTGATTTGTTTTATTTATCAATGTAGAGCCCGGGTATATTGAATTCGTCAAACCAAGTTTCATCTACAAGGAGAGCAACGGTTGTGCTGAAGTCGAACTGCATCGTGTAAACGGTGCAGATGGGCAAGTTGCCGTCACTTGGAAGACAAAGGACCAGACAGCAGTTCACGGCAAAGACTACATTGGCGGAACCGGCAGCCTCGTTTTCGACCACGGTGAGACGGTGAAGGTTCTCAGCCTCGATTTGATCGACGATAAAACATTCGAAAAAGACGAGACGTTTCTTGTGACTCTTTCTGACCCAACCGGTGGTGCCACCCTTGGCAGATTAAGTCGCACAGTTGTCACTATTGTTAACGACGATGGTAACATTATTTTTTCTGACTTTCTTTTTCATATTGTTGTTTCTTTTATCGTCTAATAACCCTTAATATTTCATTGTTATTTTGACGAACGTATTTATTCGTAGACTATCGTCGCATGTTTGACCGTGTTGTGAGCTTGACTCATATGAACCTTGATAAATTCCGGCTTGGCTCCGCCACATGGGGACAACAATTCAGTGAAGCAATGTCAGTGAATGGCGGAGATCTTGAAACAGCAACGGCCATAGATTACGTCATGCATTTCGTTACATTTGCATGGAAGGTAAACTCTGATTTTTGTTTTTATCTTTGAATTCACAATTGTCGTAAACAGAGGCTCGGTACATAATACCGAGAAGTTCACTTTAAACTGGGTTTACCTTGTCGAGGGACATTTGAACCGAGGGCGTTGGGGGCACATGCTCCCCCACTGTTTTGGATTTATAAAAAAGTGCTGATTTTAAAGACGTAATGCCCTAAAATTTAGCCAGCAATGGGTATAGTAAAAGTCAACTAGCTCTGTTGTGTCTCTCCCCCCCCCCCCTGCCAATTTTAGATGCTTCTGGCATCACTAGCAATGTCGAGCAGGTACAGTTATATACTATCGAGCAGTATATAACTGTACCTGCACGATAACTATGAAAATGGAAAACGGAAAAGTCTATTAGATGAGGAGGGTTAATTATTCATACACTGTGGCCCTATCATTATCATCATAATCACCAATTATTCTTATTTTATCAATCATTTAATCGTAGGTATTATTTGCTTTTGTACCCCCGTGTAACTGGTATGGTGGATTTCTCGCCTTTTTCGTTTGTCTTTGCTTACTTGGAGTCCTAACAACAATTATTGGCGACCTCGCTTCCATCTTCGGCTGCTTGATTGGCCTAAAGAAAGAAGTAACAGCGATCACTTTCGTTGCCCTGGGAACGAGTTTGCCAGATCTGTTTGCCAGTAAGAGTGCAGCATTGAATGAGAAGCATGCCGATGCTGCTATTGGCAACGTCACTGGCAGTAACTCTGTCAACGTTTTTCTTGGTCTCGGCACTTCATGGTTGATTGCTTCCATCTACCATGCTTCCAAGGTTCATATGATACGTTATTTGTTTAGTTTTGGCACGGATTATAAGATTTTAGAGGAAATTCAAAATTTGTGCTCTTTTATGAAATGTTGTCGCTTAGTTTTCAGTGTAACTCTTCAGTAGGCGACTAACGTGTAGCAAATTTTCTCCGGAAAAATGTGAACCGTTAGTTCATTCTGTTTTATTTTGACTTGCTTTTGTGTTGTGTATGATGTAATCTGTGGCTGACGATAATGTTGCTATCTGTAGTTGCTAAAGATTCTTGCTTTTTTCGGTGTTTTGAGACATCGAAGTTTAGCTAAGCTATCAATGTCAACCTCTATTTTGTACTCATTATTTGTTTCCAGGGTAACAAGTTCAAAGTGGAAGGTGGCAGCTTGTCAGTGAGTGTGGTGACGTATGTGATTTGTGCCATAATTTGCGTCGCCATTCTAACCCTGCGTCGATTCTTGGCAAGATTTGGAAAAGGTGAGCTCGGTGGACCAGACCCATGGAGATGGGTTACTGCTGTTTTGATTGGTTCTCTTTGGCCTATTTATGTTATAATATCTGCACTCACTTCTTACAAGAAGATCATTTGGTAATGTCATCAAGAACAGAACACCTATGTTTTAATGCTTAGCTTGCACAACCTTACTTTAGTAAATTTTTCTGTTTTTTCGCTTCATTTTCGCGTGAAAATGTGTTTCTATAATTCAGAGGTTTTATTTCCTAAGAGTATATTGAGATTATTATAGGGTTGAGGCGTACAGCTGGGAGGTTCATTTTGTAGAAAACTACTTTACTTAGTTCGTTATACTTTAGTAATCATATATGTACTAGCTGTTAGAAGTTAAATTGCAAGTTATATTTATGTTACTATTGGGGTACTTCTTTGAAGCGAACTTTTGTTTAATTAACAATTTACAATACTCATACGAGTAGAGAGTAACAGTAATGACGAAGATATAATACGACTATTTATGCCAACACTCTTAAAGTCTCATTTAATTTAACCACAATTTTATCACTATATTTGTATTACCAGTTATACATATTCTCATTGCTTATATATACTTCCAGTGATTTATAGTATCGATTTCATCTTGGGGCATCACTTGAAAGAATGTCGATAAAAACTATAAATTAAGTTTTCTCGTGGGATGAAACTTATTTTATTTTGCATCAACTAACTGGTAGTTTGGATAAAAGTATTTTTCGACTTTTTTACCCACAACCAGTTATGTTCTGTTTCTGAATTTCATAATTTTTTGCCGAAGGCATTTGACGCCAACAACAACAACTTCTTTGCCCGCGAAAGCGACGAAACCATAATGGCAGCCTTGTGAAGCAAAGCAACTTGAACTGTGGTGGGGTTCAAATATGTCAAAGAAAAGCAAATTAAACGAAAAACTTGTATTCACTTCGGCTAACTTTGATCCAGATTTTGCTCTGAAATCAGACGAGTTAGCCGGAAGGTGTTCTGGAGCTAAAATATTTGATAATTTAAGACATTATATTATTGGCCTTCAGCAAAGTCAAAGTTTCAGGTCTTTAGGCTGGTTTCCTGAAGAATTTAATCTGCCCCAGTCACAGATTAAAAAGCCAACAAAAAGAAAGGCTTCAATTTTGCAAAGTAACAGTGGTAAATGAAACTGTTATAAATAATAACGATGTAACAGCCAATGGTAGTAATTGTGCTCACTTGATTTTATGGGTAATAAATAAGAATGTAACACAGGCATAGATTATTTCATAAACTCACACATGATGTTTTATTTCATTCAGATGAAGCGCACAGTGATGTATCATCAAGTGACATTGATGATAGCAAAGCAAAGGAACTAAATCAAACAAGATTAATAAAAAGAGCTCAACAAAATCCAAAGCCTGGTAGTACCTTGTCTTTTAGCAGTCTTTTTCTGCCTAGCTCTGAACATGCAAGCCACAATATCAGCTCTGAAGAAATCTTCAGCAAGAAATTGGCTACTCAGAGTTTTGGAGATGGAGAAAAAGGTGCTAGCACAGCTAAAACCAAAGAAAGGGGGTCACCCCTTCAAGGTAGATTATTGAACATTTCAAAAAACCAATATGAAGCGAAAAGCTCTGGATCAGGTGGAATTAGTGATGGTCGTTACGCAAAGCTAAGAAAGGTGATGATTGAAAAACAGGAAGAGGAACGTAAAGCAGTTGCACAAAAGAATAAAGATAATGTTATCAACAAGATGGAAGGTGAGTGAGATTGTCATGGCTATTTTCGTCATTAACAGAGCCTTAGAGAATCATGTGAGGTAGTACATGTAATATAGCATGTGTCTCATCATGAATATGGTTATCTGAATTATTATATTATTATTGTCAGGAAAGTCGCTCTAACAGACAATTTTTTCAGATTGGATGAACAAATGATTGAAAGATATAATGCAGAGTGATATTCATGGCATTCTAAAATTGCACCAATGATATACCCCATGATTGTCAGCCGCACTCTTTCCTTTCTTTATGCTACATAATAGTTAAATTGCTTGATGTTATATCTGCAAGTGGAGGGGTGAATCTTTACGCCATTTACTTAGGGGCTTGAGTATAAGTGCAAACTTTTGATTTTTCTGAGAGGATGGAGCTTCAAACTTGACAATACAGAAAATGCTACATTTTCACCAAACCATACATCTATATACATTTCATTAGAGATAAGAAAACAAAAACTAGCTAGCAAATAGAACCAGTTATAGATAAATAATACAGGTTTCAAATTAAAATTGATGAAAATACCTACTAAATATAACACGTTAAAAACAATAAGAACAGCATGTGTGAATATTATTTTCAGGGAGGGGAGCAACACAATCCTCCACGTAATTGATGTTTTGGGTTTGAACATATGTGTACTATTGTATTCTCGACAAAGGTAATAGTTAATTATAATAAGCAATCTCGAAAATAACAATATTCAGAATTCATGACCAAGGCTTGAAGTATCTTTCAAACAGAATATAATTTTATTTATGATTGGATATGATTACATTTTTTGTTTATTACTGTAAGTGAAGTTGTCTTCCAAGGTAAGATGAATGAGATCTTGATTTAATGGTTATGTCCCAGTTTCTCTACACAATTTTTTTTTGGGATCATAGTGAAGATAAACATAGCCATTAGCAACGAGAATTGTTTTATATTATTGTCAGAACTTCATTTACTTTTTATGTTACAGCATTTCAGGCTGGACCACTGAGTGTATTATACAACTGCATGAAAAAGGGAGTGAGATTGAAGGTGTGGACAAGACGATACAAAGGCCTTAGAGGAGTGTGCACAGGATATCTGATTGCCTTTGACAAACACATGAATCTGGTAAAAATATACTAATATACAATTCTATGTATTTGAACAATGTGATCTACTGCGTTGGAATAGTTCACACTCTTTCACGGTCGACAACTTCCATGACGTCATTTTCAGAAAGATGGGCGAAAAGGGAGATGAGCGGTGCAAGAATTTAAATGATAAAATGAGATGTCAGCAACATCAAATTGCTGATATTCTTACAGCATTTGTTTAACAGGCAGTAGTGGAGTTGGCTAGCTCTTCCTTTCTGAAATTTCTCTGCGAAATTTCATTTTACGATGAGAATTAATTCATTAGAACGACCCTCATTAGGTGGTTTATTTATAAGATCTTAGGCTCATTAGGTGCTCAAGCATGGTTTTTGTCTGTACATTGAAAAGCCATTCGTGGACATCACAGCTCGAATTTTTCCAGGGCTTATTTTAATTACCAAGATTCTATGTTTCCCCATGAGCTATCATTTTCATTTACTGCCGTTTATTACATCCAGTATTTATTACTTCCAAAGTCACTATCGTAATCTAGAATTGTGTGTTATGACTTTTAATTTATTCGTCTTTTATTTTCCGTCTTTGTAGGCAATGATTGATGTTGATGAAGTGTACACATTAGAAATACGAACACTATCTCAGGCCGAACAAGACGAAATTAAGGCAAAGAAGAAAGCTGATAAAAAGAATAGATATAGGTTGAATCGAATAAACAAGGAATGTAATCGTATTGAAGAAGAAAACGTAAAGAATAATACTAATAAACAATTTATGGAGAACAATTTAAACTCTGGATCCCGAAGTGATGCAATTGTGAAGTCTTCTGTACAAGGAATTACGTCAATGAATTCTTCTGTGCAAGCTCCTACGTCAAAGAAGTCTATGCACGATAGTTCTTCAGCGAATGATGTGTCTTTAAAGAAATCTTCCTTAAAAGATATTTTGTCAAAGAAATCGTCTTTACAAGATATTAATTCCGAGAACGCGGTAATTCACGTTGAGCAAAATAATGCAGCAGACATAAAAACTGTCGACTTTGATCTCAGTTTTAATATCTCCGAGTCAAGTGAAGATGAAGTTGCTACAAATGATGTTATTGGAAGAATAAGTGATAGTGATGGTGAAGGAGATGACAAAGAATGTGCTGTCATTGTTTCAGCTTGTTTATCAGGTGTTCATTCACTAGATGATGCAGATCAAGTAAATAAAGAAAGTGGTATGGAATTTTGTTTGTTTTGCTTATTGATACCCCAGGATGCGTTATAGATTGAATCAACTTGCAACTTGGATTGCTTGTGGATCGGAGACGCAAACTGCTCGCGCTACCGCTCGTACTCTGAGATGTTTTACAAGTCAGAAGATTCTTAAGGTATTGTTTCTGAACTCTGAATTGTGGGTTTATTTTTGCCAATTTTTCCCCTTAGATAAGGAACCAAGCGCTTTATCGACGGATAAAACTGATAAAAGTGAGAAAAGCCAAGATGGTACGGCCAGCCAGGGCGTTCGGTGCCACTTTTCAATTTTCAGCAGCCTTGCCAGACCTGGGGACAGAAGTGTGCCTCCGAAAATGCGCAAAAATTCTTCCGAAATATCGTGGATGAGAAAGGAGATAACTACTCCTGAAGATTTTGCATTGAAGAATAAAAACGTGACAGGAGATGACACGAATAAATGTAGAAAGGACAGTGATGAAAAGGATGCCTCAAAAGTACCACCACCATCATTAGTATCCCCACCAACTGCAATACCATCAACAACACCATCCCCACCACCACTAACATCACCATCCTCAGTGTTGCCATCCCCAGCACCACCACTACCGTCACCATCCTCAGTGTTGCCACCGCCACCACCACCACTACCAGGAGTATCATTATCTTCAGCACTGGAGACGGAGCCTAAAGAAACCAAGGTAGTGAATGAGGCACATGATGATTTGCAGAAGGGAGACGCGAATGTCGTTGTTAAACAGGGCAGGGATGCGAAAAAAGTTGATCGAAGTCTATTTCGTCTTGTTAAGCTGGAACTTGAGCCTCGGATTCACTATTGTGAGATGGAGCGGCCTCGCTGTGAGCTGGACACTGCAGCTAGAGATATGATGGAGGAGCAGAGAGATCCGAGATTACAGAAAATGAAATGGTTGCCTCAGTTGCATGCAACAGTGACCGAGGGAAGCTCCATTGAATCCGAGAAGCCAATTGGTTTACATGGCATTGGTGTTGAATATGACGAGACGGGGAAAGTTGATGTAGATGACGGCAGATGTGGGGGTGATGCGGAGGAGCAAACAGATGCAATAGGACGGATCGAAGTTGCAAGTCGGGTTGAGGCAAGGAGAGAAAGTGATGAAAGAGGAAATGTTGTTTTGAGGGGACAGGATGAACAGCCAGAAAGGTGCAAAAGTCAGAAGCACGAAATTATTGATCAGGATTTCACAAGAGTATCGACAATCAGTGCAGCTAATTTGAAACAGAAATCCAAACCTGCCGATCCTAGATTGAAGTCAAGGAGAACTAGTGAACACCGATCAAGTATAGAAGAACCTATTCACAACCAGACAAAGATTGAGCATGAAATTTCGAAACATGACGATGCACCGATTGAAAATAACGTGGTATCTTCGACATCTGTAAAAGACAGTTGTAATGTTGGCATCGTATTTTTTGAAAACGAATCTCATTACGATAGAAGTCGTGCTAAAATGAATAAAGAATCCAACGAGAAGAAGGATATTAGTAGGGTTTTACCTGATGCTAGCGAGCCTCTGACTGGACCAAAGCAGATGTTGCTGGAAGAAAATAAAACCCAAAATTTGAAAAACGCGGATGAAAATACAGCAGTTAAAAATAAGCCAAGTGCTCTTGCTGCGTTTTTTCAAAGGAATAGAATCATACCTTCAAATAAACAGAAAAGTATAACAAATATGTCCAAAAACAGACCTGGTTTAGCTGCTGCTACTAACATTAAATCAACTGATTTGGTTTTCAGCAGGGAAGGCAATACTCGATCATGTCGACGTCATTTACCAACAGTAAGTGCTGTGTTTGATGCAACGAGGCCAATAAATGGACATATTTTTAAAGAGCGGCACGTTAATCAGTTATTCATCCGTGGAGACAATGTTGCCATGGTTGCTTATGATAATCAAAATTAACAGCCATTATAGATTTCCCAGATTTATTTTGTGTCTATTCTGTTTCGACATGGTAAATTCTCGAATTTCCCTCCCCCAAATAAGCCCCCACCCTAAGACGACAAGCTCTTAATAAGCCCCCCTCTCGTGCATATAGTATGAAATATCGTGGTGAAAATGGGTTTCTAATGTGCCATGTTTCTGATAATTTCATAAGCTTGCCCCACCCTAGAATAGGTTCCCCTCCAAAATACCAAGCCCCCACGGGGCCACGGGGCTAATTTGGGGATTCATGGTATACCTTGCGAGCCTTTTGGAATTTTGTTTTTAATAAATGAGCTACCTTGTTTTGTGTGTGAGGGGGGAGATTCGTAGATTCGTGAAGTTGATGTGTGATGATTTGCTATTTATTTTCGTGCGTCTAAATTTCAACAACAAGTTTCTCAGTCACTTCACCAATAGCAAAAGCTGTGTATATGTTTTGGTTATTTTTTGTTGTTTTCTTTGTGTTTAATATTTGTCTTTTCCATTGTGTTCACGAATATTCTTCTTTGGTGTATTTCTTCTCCATATATCCAACTGATCCAGGTTTGCGCTTCTTTCTAAAAAATGATTTTCAATCCAACATACCAGTTTTTTAGCGCTTTAGTGCAATAAATTTCACAAGGATTATTTTTACCCAGTAATTCTTCATTAAAGAGGCAATACTTTTGCTCGTAAACTTATTTTTGTTTGTGTTATTCAAGCGTCCAATAACAATGTCAGTCGTATCGAATGCACCTGATTTTCATGCATATTTATTTACATCTTCGCGTTGTCTTCACTTCAATTTTTGTCACAGCACAGAACATGGAACTTGTCTCTGCTATTTGATAATATACTCTGATCTGATCCATTCAATAGAATTGGTAAGTTTAAAGATTTTTTACTAATATAAATTTTTGTAATTCTAAAACTAGCTTTGCTTTTCACTAAATCTTTGATAATGGTTGATGTTTGTTTACAAAACTTGAGCAAGATGAGATGGCTGCCCTGGCTTGGCTTGGCCCTGCCCTGCCACGCAGACGCCAACTTGATAGGTATACTTTATCTGAGCGCAAATCCCCGGGGGCGGTAGAGCTTAACAGGGGAACTGCCTGTTTTTGAGGGTTTTACCAAATGTCCCAATTTATAAAATGAAAACCGCACGGGGGTTTTTCAAGAAGTTGCTATCAATAAGAATAATGCTCTCAGTAGGGGGCGTTGTTACTTCATACTTTTTACTTGATTGCTCAGTTGAGATTGCGACTCATTACACCAAAACAAATGAGTAGATTTGTATAATTAATGACAGTCAATGCGAATGAATTTCAAGAAAAAACTCGAAGTGAGAAAGTGTTTCATATTGGTTCTCAAGCTAACATTTGGGGTTGGGTTTTGTGTAAAAAGCAGACTACCTACTAATTATGAGGGTAGTTATCAAAAATTAATCTTGGCCCTTTGGCCATGACTGGACCACTCTGAGAAGCCTCAATGGGAGTAATGGAGTAATTGGGGATAAATGCCCTTTGGGTTGTAAAAACACAAACTATTTTGACTTTTTTTTCTGCAGTTGATCTTTTATGTAATTGCTATTTATTGGCAGGAGAGAAATGATTACTGACAATTAAATTTGCAATTAAGCAGATGAAAGATCACATGGAAATCAAGGTAACATGTTTGTTTGTTGATCTTCATTGTATTCATCAAAGCAAGAGTTTGTCTGTGCCACATGCTCGCTTTTGTCATCCAACAATCTAGCAAAAAGACAATTCTAAAACTTGCTGCCATGACATTTGGCTTCAAACATCTAATGATTTTGATAGTCATTGCTCTTATAGTCATTGCATTTGAGGTCATGAGCTTAGACCTCTTTAGAATATTTAAAGTTGCAAAAACAACAGATGAATTGTATAACAAATTGGCCAGCTTACCCACTGTGGAAAGTAAGGATGAATCACATACTCTTGAACTTATGAAAAATACATCGGAACCACTTGGAAAATTAAAAATAACTGCTAAAAGGCACAAATTAAAAAAGAAAAGAAAATTGTCAGGTTCTAAAGCAAAGAAAAAGGGCAGAGTAAAGTTTGGAAATGAGTCAAATAATAAAGGTTCTGCTCAATTTCATGATGCTGGAAAATTACACCAGAAATTTATTGATAATGCCAAAAAATTGGACAAACTAATTGTCAAGGATAAAGCATTTTCTAATCCATCTAAGTCAGGTATTTATAGCCAATGGATAATGAGTAATGTTGCACTAAGAAGAGAGACAGCACTGTCTAATCCACCAAATGAAACTACAGGAAAGGAAAAGATGATATTAATATATACACCTTTGTTTTCCGAAAAGAACTGGCCACATTTGAAAGATGATGAAGTCAAAGATTATCTGAAAAAATATAATTGTCCTGTGACAAACTGTGTCCTGTCTTATGATAAAGAAAAATTGCCAAAAAGTGATGTAGTTATATTTCATGACAGAGATATCACTGACCCTGATGAAGTGAGGTCATATAATGATAATGACAGACCTGATCATCAAATATGGGTTTATTTTTCATCTGAAAGTCCCAGTACTTCAAACAATCATGGTCTATTGAACAGTGTGTTTGACTGGACGATGACATATAAATTTGACAGTGACATATGGCTGCCTTACGCCAGGTACTATCCATTGAAGCATCGTGAAGCACACGGTATGAAAGTTGTTAATTATGCACAATCCAAAACAAAACTGATCAGTTGGTTGGTGAGTAATTGTGGCTTGATTCGAGACAGCTTTGTCCATGAAATGGAACAACATCTCCACATTGATGTGGCTGGAAAGTGTGCAGATCAATTTTCAAACTCTTTTCAGTGCTCTGGACACATAGACTGTGATGAACAAATCAGCAAATACAAATTCTATTTGGCATTTGAGAATTTTTATTGTGATTACTATGTGACAGAGAAATATTGGTACAGGGCCATACGTAATAATGTTGTTCCAATTGTATTGGGTGCTGGGCCATACAATGACCCAAGGTCTGTCATTCCAGGCTCCTATATTGACGTTCTTGATTTCAATAGCATTGCCGATCTCGTGGAATACATTAGATACCTAGATAAGAATGATACTGCTTACAACGAATACTTTAATTGGAAGTTTAAATACAAGATGTGGAATCCTGTCTGTGATTGGCCGTTTGAGCCTTACTGGTCATGTGAGATTTGTGCGCGAATTAACAAAGCTACGCATGCGCAAAATAAGAGACGACAGCTGTGGGAATATTGGGGACATGATGCGAATTGTCATGGCCGAGCCGCGAAGTTGCGCGAGTTTCTGGAACGGTCTGGGCGAGACCTAACCAGAGAGTACGAATCACGATCTGTCATCAAGGACAAAGTTTTGAATAATAACCCTAATAAGAACGAAAAAGAGGTTGAGTATGAGAAAGAGGTCGATAGTACGCCAAGCGATACAGATTCACCTAAAATTCCATATTATATCAGTGAAAGTAAGGACAATGGACCATTTTATTTTATAGCGGCTATATTTTTTATATCTATTGTAGGCACTGTTTACCATTTAAAAGTTCATTCTTATAGGTGTTCCTTTAAGTTGTAATCAATTCGTGCGAATTTTTGAAGAAAAAGAGTTGTTATTTTATTAGAGCAATTGAGGGTTATATTTTGAATTAAAAAGGTAAAAATTGTTTAATGCATGATTTAATGATGAAGATGTTGCTTTACCTGTGAAGGCTTCGATTTTCAATTTCACTTTTGAATTTTTCTGTGAATAGCGTGGTGTTGCCTAGAATACGTACACGAGTTAAGTACAACGTTTACCAGTTTAGCATGGTCTTGATGCTGTTGTTATCCAACAGCAACAATTCCACACCAGCATGTATCACCACCTGCGACCTGTTGTGTGTTCATAGATCATGCATGTGTTATGTTGTATTTGTTGAAATTCTATATGTGCACAAAGCTTCACATGAAGTGGACGTACTGATTTGTGAATAATATATGCTTTCATTTACGGCTGACCAGCAATGAAAATGCTATTATTATGGTAAAGAAAAAGTTGATTTCTTTCTATAATACCTGGCTGGTTCGTTAGAAACGCTGTAGTTTCTGTTAATTGTGCGATGGCCTGACCTTTCAAAACATGTTGTAGCAGGTAGCGAAGAAATAGAAGTTTTAATTTAATGAAGACCGTCTTCGAGCATTTGTGTCAACCAGATATCATTGTTTGATGCAAGTACTGTGATAGCACTGAACTGCTGTGGTGAGTAGCTACAAGTATCGGCAGTAACTCTATCAACCAGAAGCATGATACGTTCAAGAGTAAAATGGATGTTCATGTTGGGGTGTTTATTCACATTTGGGATATTCACATTCAGATACGACTATCTGGCGATTGAAAAGTCGAAAACATCGTGGAAGTTGTTCTTGGGCTCAATGTACTCTATATCGTTTAGGCGTGTAGCAGAGAACAACGCCACCTCTGCAGATAGTGAAGATATCGGTGGTAAATTTGCAAACGTTGGTCCTGTGAAGATCTTATTCTGGTCTGAGGCATACCGAAACATTGACTCGAGATTTCTGGAGAGTACTTTATTTCCGAGTTATGGAAAGCCGAGGTTCTCCTGTCCGGTTTCATACGAATTCGTTAAAAAGCGAAGCGAGATCGAACACGCGTCCGCCGTTGTCATTCACATCAAAGAACCGAATAACATCCCGGCTGATCATGGGAACACTTCATTGATACTGCATTACGATGAACCGCCTGTGAAACATAGCAAACTTCGCAATGATGCATTCATGAAAAAGTTCCGATATTCCATTGGATACCGGATGGACAGCGACTTTCCCAATCCGAGAATATCTCGTCCGAATCCCTCTTCCTCCGCAACCGGATATTTGGATTTTAATCAGAAACACGATTACGTTGCAGCGGTCTTCTCTCACTGCAACAAAGTTCGCACTGAATACGCCAGAGAACTGTCGAAATATTTACGCATCAAATCTTTCGGCGAATGCCTGCGTAATATCGAAAAAAATAACATCGCGCGCGTGCACGAAACCGACTATATCGCATCGAAACTGCGGCGTATCAGCATGTTCAAATTTACGCTCGTTCTCATGAAGTACGACTGTTTGGATTACATTGACGAACAGTTGAATCACGCATGGAGTGCTGGGACACTGCCCGTTTTCCTTGGCACCGATAGTCTCGAAGACATCTTACCGAGTTATCTGAGATTCAGCTATATTTCCGTGAGCGATTTTCGACGGCCAATCGATTTAGCGGATTACCTGGAAAGTCTGACGAGCGATCGTGAGTACTACGAGCATTACATGGCGTGGAGGAAGCGATCCAGCACACTGGCTGGTGTCCCTGGTAACGACAATGGAAATCAACTATGGAAAATATGGCAGCCTGATTACTCACCTGGTTGTCAAATCGCAATGAGATTGGTTAAAGATCAACAACAACAGCAACCATTGAAGAAAACATTGAAAGCTTTTGTGTGCAAGCAGCGAAGCATTGATCATTGGTTCGATAAGAAGGAAGGGACTGGAAAAATTATCAATGATTAAAGTTGTTATGTTTGGCGAGTTGTCATTTTCTTGCGCCATGTTAACTGGGCTGACTTTCGCGACCAGGATCTTGAACCTGGTTCCATCCTGAGCAGGATGGAGAAGCTCTCCTTTACGGATATAGCCTTACCAACTGCCATAACAAGATCATCAAGATATTTTCGTATCATTCAAATTATAAGTCAATGTTGCAGTGTAATATATACATGAGATGTGGTATCAAAAATAAGATAGCTATACAAGTTTTCCATTACAGTGGAGCCCCGTTATTACGGCCACCGAAAATTGTCCCTATTGACGATACAATTGGTAGCATTATACTGCTGATTGGAAATATTGAAATTGTAAAGAATCCTGCTGTTTGGGATCGAAAAATGTGACCAGTGGCCTTATTAAAGGGAGGCTGGCCGCATTAGTGGGGTTTTTATGAGACTCTGTAAGTGATTATAATAACAAGATGGTCCAAATAACTCTTGGGTGTTAGGTGGGCGTACAGCGGGGCTCCATTCATTCTTAAATTTCCATTCGATTTCGAGCCTTAGTACACGTTTCATTAAATCAGTTCATAGTACTGATGGTTTCTTATTTTTTAAATCTAACAGTACCCTATTTTTTCTGAAGTTGGGCATTTTGTTCACGGAAATTCTACAGTTTCTTGGTCACTCTCGTGCCAACTAAAGTTTCTTAGTTTTCTACCATCTTAGTTCGAGTGTAAACATTATTCTTATAAAGAAATTATGTAATGCTGTATAATAAAGGTTACATACTCGCCAATGAAGTTTGAGAATAAATAACTTTATACTACAAAGATGTTCTTTTTGCCGACGTTGTAAGCCATGGCAAACATTCTTATAATAGTGCTTGCTGTCTTTTTGGATGGCTTACATTTCTTTTTATCACCCAACTGTAGACGATTGCTTCCTTTTGGACAAACTTTGCAGCTTCTGCCATTGAGTTTGCTCTGGTTGGTCGGTAAGTTGTAACATTTTGCAATGCTGATTAACGACTTGGGTTGTTTGGCCCTGGTCAAGACTTTTGTTGCCCCAATTTGATCTGATTTGACCTTCGTTACTCGCCTTTTCTTGTCAGAACAGAACAGGCAGGAAAGTGTCGTAAATACCACAATTGTTATGATTGTCAGCAACAACACCACTCCTTTCATTATGTCCAATAATAATGGCGGCTCATCTGTTGTTTCTATTGGTGGAGATTCTGCAAACAAAAGTGAAATAAATTAAATTGGGCGCCATCATTTATTTCGTTTTCGGGCTTTCTGACTGAAAGTTATTACCGTTGGTTGGTTGATGTAAATGTTTTGAATTGAACCGTTTCCACTTTATTCCACAACAAAGCTATTGTTTTTTATTTCATATGAAGATCAGTCAGTTTGCTCTCAGTGGCGTAGATAAAGGGGGGTCAGGGGGGGGCGAAAAAACCCCCTGTAGAGCTAAATTTCCGTTTTATCGGAAAATTTCTGATCTTGTCGGAAAATAAATATCTTCTGTGTACGTTCAGTTCTAACTAATTTCCTTATCTCATTATTCATAGTCTTGAAGAAACAAAAATGCTTATTAAATTTTTGTCTGAAAATCTGAATTTCTCGCCCCCCCCCCCCTTAGTCCATACGCTGAGGTCGAATCCGTAGGAATTTTTTGCCCCCGAAATCACTTTGCACCATCGTCAACTACCCCATTTGACGATCCAAAAAATCGAGGGTGGACATCTGGGGGCGTGGTAGGTCCTTCACAAATGACCTTCAAAGTTGACCCCTTTGACCGTATTTGGTTAGTCTTATTGGACGTTTTGGGGTGTTTGAGTTGGTTTTAACAGCGCTCCTGCGCTAAATAAAGGTCTTGCTATTATTATTTATCTATTAATCGAGCTAAAACCTGCGTAAAAACGAAAAATTCCACAAAAATTACTGCGCATGCGCGAACACTTTTCGACCAAAATTGATCGTTAAGTCCTGAAATATTGCTATTTTATAATGGATTTCCATTAGAAGTACACTCAACTATAGGCATAATAATTCCCTAGTGGAAAAGTTCATTCACAACTTTAATTAAAACGTAAATTTAAACTAAACTCTCTACCTTCCAAACTTGAATAAAAAGTCAAACTGAAACGGTGTTGCAAAGGGTTAGCTCAATGGATGCAACCAGGTGGGTTCTTGCAGCTTGAGCCATCATCTGCAGAAGTGCTTTGACAGTTGCAAAACGAACAACAAGGTAGGCCATTCTTTCGACAGGTACATCGTACGTTGAGCCCTTTCCATACGTGCAAAATAGAGAATACTTCTCTGGAATTGGGTGTAATCCTAGATCAGGGACCAGTAGATCATCCTTTATTACAAATGCATAGACGCTAAGGTCGAGAAATGAGAGCTGGTGATCTAACAGAGTTGTTATGATATTTTTCGCAAAGAAAGCTCTCAAAATATGCGCTTTTGTTGCGTGAATGGTAGGGGGAGTTCATCCAGACTTCTTCCCCTGTGGTGGTGATACATCCAGATCCTTAGCCTGT
Organism: Sanderia malayensis; assembly: GCA_013076295.1. NCBI lineage: Eukaryota > Metazoa > Cnidaria > Scyphozoa > Semaeostomeae > Pelagiidae > Sanderia > Sanderia malayensis. The sequence continues at coordinate 4,271,112 of RQOL01000658.1, read as the reverse complement.
TCATGTGAGCCCGCAAGCCCGCTTACCGGGCCAGCTGACTAAACGAGATATCACCTACTCCCCAATTCCTATACAAAATTAGTTTTCTGTTCATATGAGAAAGCAGGCTGGCCCGCTGGGCGAGATCTCACTGCGGCACTATCGAGATCTCGGCAAGTGGGCTGGAAATTTTCCCATATGAACACTCCATCCCGCCTACCGGGCCAGAAACGTGTCAACTGCGCATGCACAACCATTATTTTCGTTGTCAATTTGTCAAGTGACAAATATCATGTTACAGTTTCTATCCCGGCAGGGGGGGGGGCGGAATTTTCTCATATGAACAGAATTTACATCTGTCTCGCTTAGTGAGCTGGCCCGATAAGCGGGCTCATATGAACAGGCTCCTAGTTCATCCATTGTTTTGCATGCTGTGTTTCTTTTCAGGACTTGAACTAAGTACTCCTCTGCTTTACCCTATCTGCCTTTCCAATGACAATCCATCTGTAATTCCAAAGCTCTTTAAATGGTAAGCAGGGTTACACTCAATAGCTGCTTTCTTTGACCCAACTTTACTGGCATAGTCACAACCCGTTAGAGTATGAACAGCTGGTAGAACTTCACAAATATCATGTGATTGAGAAGCCGCCAGTTCATGAAATGCCACAAACCGACTAGAGTCACCTACACCAGTCTTGACGCAAAGCTCTTTCAGCCCATGTACCTTTAATTGTTGCCAGTAGAACAGGAGGATCACAGTGTCATCAGTATCTGTTGGCAATACAATTATTCTCTTTGTACCAGTTGTCGTAGCATGCATTGCATGGGGAGTAGCACGGCAGTCAGCTTCTATCTGAAGCTCTTGTAGATATGTTGATATGTTACGTATTTTTTTGCGAAAAATATCATAACAACTCTGTTAGATCACCAGCTCTCATTTATCGACCTTAGCGTCTATGCATTTGTAATAAAGGATGATCTACTGGTCCCTGATCTAGGATTACACCCAATTCCAGAGAAGTATTCTCTATTTTGCACGTATGGAAAGGGCTCAACGTACGATGTACCTGTCGAAAGAATGGCCTACCTTGTTGTTCGTTTTGCAACTGTCAAAGCACTTCTGCAGATGATGGCTCAAGCTGCAAGAACCCACCTGGTTGCATCCATTGAGCTAACCCTTTGCAACACCGTTTCAGTTTGACTTTTTATTCAAGTTTGGAAGGTAGAGAGTTTAGTTTAAATTTACGTTTTAATTAAAGTTGTGAATGAACTTTTCCACTAGGGAATTATTATGCCTATAGTTGAGTGTACTTCTAATGGAAATCCATTATAAAATAGCAATATTTCAGGACTTAACGATCAATTTTGGTCGAAAAGTGTTCGCGCATGCGCAGTAATTTTTGTGGAATTTTTCGTTTTTACGCAGGTTTTAGCTCGATTAATAGGTAAATAATAATAGCAAGACCTTTATTTAGCGCAGGAGCGCTGTTAAAACCAACTCAAACACCCCAAAACGTCCAATAAGACTATAACCAAATACGGTCAAAGGGGTCAACTTTGAAGGTCATTTGTGAAGGACCTACCACGCCCCCAGATGTCCACCCTCGATTTTTTGGATCGTCAAATGGGGTAGTTGACGATGGTGCAAAGTGATTTCGGGGACAAAAAATTCCTACGGATTCGACCTCAGCGTATGGACTACCTATAAAATTTCCCATCTACGCCATTGTTTGCTCTTGCAACTTTTTCTCACAAATAAGTTCACAAACAAGAAAGATAAGTTCTGCAGCAAGCAGACGAATTAAAAAATGTTGTGATTTTTACTATTTACGTATAGATTACATTACCCCATCATACCTTCGTCGTCCCCTTGTTTACTTGCTCTCGTTATTCTGTCATCATCTCTTGTTGCTGCTTCAGTTGCCTTTGGATCTTCGAAGCAACATGCTTCGCAACCAAAGGCCCCGGGACAAGACCATTTCGAACATGGAAAATACAACTCGACGTCTTTCAAAACAAACCCTTTTTGTCCCATTAGTGTTTGGCAATAAACGCTCGAATCACTTTGAGGCGGGTTTTTTTGCGTTGCTGCTAGCTGTGGATGTTGCGTTGATCTGCAATGCACGTCAATTGTTGCAGACATGGTGGAGATCACGCAAAATGATTTTGTTGTTGTCATTAGAAACACATTGCCAAATGATGCTGCAATGCTTGCAAATGCAAACGAAATCAGTTTGCAGAGCTGAGTCATATTTCCACACGCAAGTTGGGCAAAACTTGAATGAATGACTATTTTCTTGTTTGCTTCGTGTTTTTAGTTCGCTTTGCACCACGGGTTTTCCCCTCTCTTGTTTCATTTTCATTCCGGACAATAACATCAATGTTGCATGTGATAAGCACACATATCATCTGGGTAAACTCGTGCGGGAAAGCCGTATTATTTTGGCGTTATTATTAGAAATTAGAAAGTTTATTTAGCTACTGCTCTAACACCAGATAACAAGGGCCATCATCTAGTAAAAAACTAATGTCAAAGCATATCTATAAAGTCGACTATTTTTCCAGATAAATACGAGGAAGTTGTGGAATGCTGTTTGCTTTTCGGCGAAGGGACTTTCCCAATTTTTACAAACGGAGAAAGGGAATTTCCCGTTGCTTAACTATCTGCTCGGGGAATTTACCCTTTGATGCGCCAGTAACTCCAAATCAATCAATGGTTTAGATAACAATTTCTTAGCTTTTTTTTAATAAACAGAGCCTCTTCCTTAGAGCGAGGTATTACTTTCTTTTTTAGCTACATGTAAAAAATTGTGATAAAATACACGCTATTTTATAAGAATTGAATCTATAAAGAGTATACATTAAGGCTCAAAATAATAAGAGCACAAATTTAGTTAAGCATAAGCGTACATTAACTCAGGCTCCAAGCATCATAAGGACTAAGATCTTTTGTTTTGACCTGAGTTCTCTTGCAAAGCAAATAAGAGGCAGTTAAAATTAATTTAAGAGTATACAAACATGTCCCACTTGTGTTACAAACTTACAAAAATGTTAACGAGCTACTTTAAAGCGTAGTTTACACGAGCAATTACATGCAACAAATAAAAGTTCAATTCGATCATCATAAGACAGTTTTGAGCAGAATCGGTTCGGTCCAGCCAGTGGCCCGCCGTGTCATCTGCGACAACCCGTAATCAAAAATCGTATCTCGGGATATGAATATCAAGCTTCTTTTACTACTTAGAAGATCTTTGATAATTTTTGGAAGCTGTTTGGGGGAAGCTTTGATTGTGAAATCAAACTGGGGGTATTTAATATATTTTTGTGATCATTTCACAGCAAAACAGACATCGAAATGATCATCGAATATCGAATTTTCATCTTTTGTGGAAAATTTTTCGTTGCATGGAGGCCCTTAAAAAGATATTGTACAACAAATTACACCAAAAAATTTAATAAATATCCCTGTACTATTTCAATATGGGTGCGAAGACCTTTTTCTCAATTTTGTGATTATAAAGTTGATCACCACAATCATCATTTTCATCATCATCTTTATCTCCTACTTCTTGCATCGGGATTTTGTATGAATGCCTTTTTTTCCTGCGACTTCTTTTTTTCATTTTTTGACAGCAGAAGAAAACTATCAAAGATCGAACATAAATTTATCCACCAGCAAACGAATCATGGTTCTTGCAAATAATTCCTGACAAGGTTCTAATAATTCCCTTCACAAGTTTGGGAAAAATGACTTGCAAATTGAACAAAGGTTCTCACTCTAAGGAAATGTTATGGTGAATTAATGTTCTCATTTTATATCGAATTGTCACAGATGCAAATGGTGAAATTGGTAGATGCAACCGTATAACTTACCAATCATAAAGATTATAAAAACTATCGCAGCACCACTAGCACAACCAGCTGTCACAGCCACATAAGATGCCTTCTGACTGGGTCTTGGAGCTAAAAAATAAAAATATCCTTTGCACATTTATATTTGGTATTTCGATATACATGTGCGAGACGATAATTATTTAGGATAATCCCCCGCCTTGTAATGTTTATGGTTACATACATCACGCATGCATGTATGATAAATCTCTTGATACAAGGCCAAACAAAACCAATGTTTGTTTACAGTTTGTGCCACATTGTGTAATTATTATTTCAGGTTTACTGTTTGTTTTGAACTCACCAATATAACTTGTTGGGACTTTTGGCATTGCTGTACTTGCAATGACATTATTTGGCACTGGAGGAGATTTTACACAGCATTTTCCGCAATCCGTGTTTGTTTTTCGTTGGGAGAATGACCCGCATATGCCCGAGTCACAACCAATGGGCGATTTCACGGGCCAATTTGGATCAGCATTGAAGAAGCCATTCGATCCATCTGGCATTGTTGCGCACTTAATGTATCCATCCATTTTGGACAGAGCCTAGAACAGATAATTGGCGTGTACGATCGTAGGCCCCCAAAACAACAGAGCTGCCAATGTGCAGTGGAAACAATGAAGACAACGTATTCGAAACCAGGATTCGAAACCAGGATTCCCTGACCTAGAACATTGTGGGAAGCCTTTCTTATGACGTAAGGAGGGGCATTCCCACTTATGATATGCAAAAAAGCAAACTTGTTTGAGGTGAAAATTTCAGTTGTTTAAGTATTTTGGGATTAATTTGTTCCATAAGATGTTTTGAGCTTTAATATGTTATATTGATCGTTGCTAACTTTCAAAAAGATGTTGCCTGCCATTGTTGCCTGCATCTCTGTTCTGTGCCTGCATATTGATTTGGATGCTTTTTCATAATGGGCTTGAATTGAATTGAATGGAGCATTATGTTCATGCATCTTTTTGGATTTGATGTTGTGTAGGGTGGGTGGTCAATGTAAAAAATGACGCGTACTTGGTGTATCATGTTTTTAATTAACATACGATCATACAACTAGCATTTCACGAGAAAAATGTTCTTGGTCCAGAGTACTGATCAATCACGTGGTGAACTATAACAAGTTAGTCCTGTCTTGTTGTAATTTGAGCTGTTTTGTGTTACAAACAGAGTCTCAACGTGGACCAAAAACAAAAGAGACATGGGTAATCCAGTGAAATGTGAAGAGCGAAGGCTTGTTGTCAATGATTCACTTGATGAACCAACTTCATCATCATACATTACTGAGAAGCCAGATGATGATCGAGACATACTACTTGGTCATGCAGATGATCATGATGGCGACAGCGAGAGATTCGAAGAAATTGCTCACTGTGAAAGTTCAAAGGCATGTGAAACTCAATATTATGGAGAAATCAGACACGAAAAGCAATGTGGGGAAAAAGAACCTTCGATCAGACTGGCTGGGATATGGCAGTTGTTGTTAATAGCGATAAAGCATGTGTTTTGGTTGATAATCACTTCACTGCCCGCAATCGTTGTTGTGAGTGCAGCAGGCTTTGGTTACTCAAAACTCCCGTGGACTCGCCAATGCCCGAGCGTTGGGGTTGCAAACAATTCTTCACAATCACAAGAGTGCACATACTTCAATGTCGTTGTGTTGTTCGTGTTTGATGACATCTTCAGATCGGTAAGACGTGCAGTTTTATACAAAGAGTAGACTTTTCAAAACACGAACTTCCTCCACGAGCATGGAATGGAGATGAGGTCGATGTTGTGTTGTGTGTTGTGTTGTGTCATAGGCTGAGGCTAGCTAGCATAGTATGCTTCAAAAATGGCGTAATAATGCTGTTTTATCCTATGGTTTCATCCAAATGGGGGCCCGGCATAACACATCACACACCGCAAATAAATAAAACTATCTTCCCTAATTTTCAGACATCTTTTGTTGACATTTTGAATACGATGTGGCCATTGAACTGAAGATTAAAATCTAAAGAATAAGTCCTCTTCTTTGACAATGGCGTAGATAGGCAATTTTAAGAGGGAAATTCAGATTTTCCGACAAAAATTTATTAAGCATTTTTGTTTTTTTAAGACTATGAATATAATACAAAGAAATTAGCTAGAACTGAACGTAAAAATAAGATATTTATTTTCCGACAAGATCAGCAATTTTCCGACAAAACGGCAATTTAGCTCTACAAGGGGATTTTTCGCCCGCCTGACTCCCCTCTATCTACGCCACTGTTGTTTGCATTTGGTTCAGACTATGGTTCAGATGAGAAAAAATCAGGAACCACTTATTAGGAACCAAATATTGATGGCTAAAAAGTTTAAAGAGCTTAGGTATTCCACCAGGTTTTTGCGGATAAGAGGAACAGACAGATCGTAACTGACCACTGCATTTCGATTATCGTATACGCGCGTTATATTTGCAAGGTTTATGTCTCGAAAATGTAACGGTGTGCCGTGTGGGGTGGGGACTTATTCCTGTCCTGTCTATGGTTTGTTTTGCATGCAAAAAGAGGTAAATAACTATAACACGACTGTCACGTGAAATACTCATTTTAATTGTTGCTTTGCTTGTTCTAGGGGTTGATTGCAGTATTAAATATTGTGGTTGCTTCTGTTATGTTTGTTGGTCTGCGTGGACTGTGGAGAAATCTACTCTTTATTGCATTTCCATTGATTACTGCTGTCAGCGGTATATTTGCTGCATTGATTTTCGTTCCGAAAAAGCCACTAGTCTGGTTCTACTACCTCGACATTGTCCTTTTCATGGCAGTTTTTTTTCTTGTCCTTCCCCTGGCTCATTTCAACATCAGCAAGCATGAGCAGGCCGTGAAATTTGGCAATTCGTTCAAATATTACGTGGCCCCGATGTTTTTCATGGCGCTCGGCATTGGCTTTGTCGATATCTATTTCAGTAAAACGTATCGCGTGGAAAAAGACGGAACGCCACTGAAGTATATCCAGCGATTGATTGTTTACCCGATAATTATGGACCTGTTTCTCAGTTTTGGAGAATTTTTCGTTCGACGTTTGAATAATTGTTCAGTACATGGCCGTGCCCACTCGCTTTACTTGATACAAGTTAGATTCGGCATTTTGGGCCGATACATGACGATCACTTCAGGGGATCTTGCTTCTGTAACCATCACGTCGTGTGCCGTTGCCATAAAGGATGTCTTCTTTCATCGCATGAGTAGGTTTCAATGTTGGTTGGCTTTCAAGTTGAGAAGATTCTTTCCATGTTACCAAGGAGATGATGAGGCAACTGACTTCCACGAATGGTTCTTTGACGAGGATTTCTGTAATTTCCGTGGCTGTGTCATTAACAATGAATTCCTACATGAGTTTACAGGTAATGTCATCAATTGACTTTATGTACAGTGTAACATAGAGCGATACTGATGTTTTATCTGTTATCGAGACATGCTTCTTGTGTAGTGGTAGAAGTTGCTTCCAGGGAAAACTGTTTTCAGGAAACTTTGAGACTTCTTAAATACGTGCTTTGTTCAGAGTTGTTTATTGTAAAGGTGTTCTTTTCTTATCTGTGCCAGCATTTTTAAAGTGTGCTTTCTGGAAAATTTCCAACCATTGCAAGTGTATTTGTGAAAGTTTTGATGTTGCTTTTTAGCTGCTGTTGTGACTCCAATATTGGTCATTCTATTTCGAAGCCACAGAACGTTGTTCAAGTTCGATGATGTTTTCCATGATGATGATAATGACTTTAATGTAGAATACTTTATCAAACAAGAAGCTGTTCAGCTTGTTCTTCTCACCTGCACCTATCTTCTCATCATTTTCATTGAAGCGAAATACAACAACGTTGATTTACGAATTTCGTATTCACGACGTAATCGACTTCAAGACGTTTCTCAAGTCATCATTTACTTATGGGGGATGTTGCAAGTGTTATCGGCAGTCAGAGTGATACCAAATTACTTTCAATGCCATACAAACTATATTTGTGACTGCAACTTTCACATTGTAAAGGCAGACTATGGGTGCTTCTAGGTTGGAAAGACTTTATAACATTTTAGAAAAGTTTCTTCAATTGACACGGAGGCCTTTTGTTATCAAGGGTCCTGTGTATTAAAACTGTAGTTATTAGGTAAAACTGGTCATGTTTGAAACAACAATTTATTTTCAATTGTCCAAATAAAATTTGGTTAGCTTAAATGTTTAAAGTAGAAGGAATGAGTGAAGAATGTTTTGTTAGTTTTTTGAAAACGATTGCTTACTCTTGTAATGCCACTAGAATATCGTCTTCATATTTATATTAGTTAGCGACGTCAGATTGAAAATGGAACTTAAACTTATTCATAGTTGACCCCAAGAGTATGTTGCAATGATTTTTGAAAAACACAAGTGTCATACACAAATAAAAGACAACCAAAATATTTGAAGCCAAGATGATTTCATTCTGCATCAAATGTATATTTAATCATGCAATTTAAAACTGTTTAATAGTTCTTCTCCATTCTTCTTTTCCAAGCTTTCAGGGGTCCTTTGTGTGGAAGATACTTAGCATGAACACCATCAGGTACCAATCTACCATCCAATCTCATTTTGGAATAATCTTCTTTGTCCCATTTGGTGAATCCCCATTTTCTTGAAATGAAGATCTGCAAAGAAATTGAACCACATCTCAGTCTTGAAAGCAAACTACATTAATCTAAACTTTGCCATAAAAGCAATGCCATTAATCTGAATATAAATGAATTATATTTCTTGATCATTTTAGATTCAAGGGCCATCTGTGTAAAGCTAATATACATGTGAAAACAAAAACAATATACTTCCAGGATGCAAAATACTCTAAAATATTAAAAAGGACACTGCACTGAGTTTCATGCCTATGCATTCATCAGATGTACACATATTTTGGAGTATTTTTACATTTTTGAAATATAATTCTATGAATATCAAGCACTATGATAATGTTCTCCATTAGTAATATATTTTGATACCTTTTGACGGCCAGGAAACTTGAATTTAGCTCTTCTCAAGGCTTCAATTGCAGTTGCCTTGTGATTCTCCTTGCATCTGACAGACATGATTGGCTGGCCAATGTGAACTCGTGCAACTGTTCCTTGTGGCTTTCCAAATGCACCTCTCATTCCTGTTTGGAGCCTAAAAACAAATCCAAATTTATAGCATGTACAATCAATTTCTTTACCTAATTCATATTGAACATACTTGGTTTGAAAAGTGCTACTTATTTCATGTTGGAATGAGAGGATTATTAAGACACAGTTGACTGGCAGAGAAATTCCAAATAAAATATTTCATTGGCAAACTCTTGAACCGTAACATTTGAGAAATCTTTGCAAAATTTTAATCATTCAATATAGATGATATTTACCTATCAGCTCCAGCACACGACAACATCTTGTTAATTCTCACAATGTGATAAGGATGAAGCCTTATTCTAATGTGAAAGGAATCCTTTCCAGCAAATTTGATGAGGTATTTGTTACAGCAGATGCGTCCAGCTTCTAATGCTTCACTTGAAAGCTGTTCCCATTCATCAGAGACCATATGAATACATAATGGAAAGTCATCCACTGGTGCTCTCTTTTTACCCAAATCAAAGATTCGGATCTTTGGATCTGAAAAGCGAAAAAATTCATCACAAAACATGCAATTCAAAGTTCAATCATACAATCGACAAGGTATAAAAATCATTCCTCACCTGGGACACCTCTGCAAAAGCGAGACTTGGGGTATGGCTTGTTTTTACAGTAGCGATAACTATAGTAGAAGAAAAATGGTAACTTAATAACATCTAACTGATTTGTTATATTGATTGCTGACTAAAAACCCTTCGCATTTGTTACAATTTTTCAGATCAGTAAACTAGTCAAGAAATTTAGGCCACTACAGAAAGTCTGACAAAGTCACATAGAAAAAGGCCGAGACAACTATACAATTTAAAGATAATACTTGCAAAACCATGTAAGACGACAAAATCATATAAATATATAAATATGAGTGTAATTCATTTCGTTTTAAGGCTTACCAACGTGCCGGCCTACGACCCATCTTGATCTAAAAATTGAAACGGCAGCCTCTTCAAAAACTAATAATTGCAGATTTTCTACAAGTTTTGTAAAAATAATCAACCAAAAACTCAAAAAGTTATAAAAACACAATTTCCAAATTGTGAATGCCTCAACTTACAAAGTTATTGTCGAGATATTACGAGATTTATAAAGACAAAACTTTTCGCAAAACTCACCTATTAAGATTGGCACACAAGAGAATTTATAAAATTTTGCGCAGTCATCATGATCATGATTTTTCAATCTCGCTCTGAAACAAATGCCCACAACAACCTCGTATTCATAAAATTGGTTTGCAGAGCCGAACGAACCCCTTTACCCCTACCCCTTGGCTTGAATGGAAAATTGGTCTTTTTTCAAGATTCGTTACTTTAGTTGTTTCATTAAACTATAATATTGACCTGATTGACCTCCAGAAAATCATTAATTGATATACATAGAGGATTTGAAAGTTACCCATATGGAGATTGTAGATTTAGATTAAAACACAGAAATTCGTTTTACACTCCACATCATATTGTATTTAAAACAACTTCGAGAGTTGAACAAATTGTAAAATTCAGCATTTCTAATTGATAAATTATACAAGTACTATAATACTAGATTCCTATGAAATTCTTCATTCATATGAAAGGCAACGAAAGCCAACTCTTTTTGTTACAATTTCAACTGTAAGGATGGGTGGATGGCTGTTTGTCTAGGTAACTGAGCTGCGCAATTCCTTGTTATTTTGGACGAAAATTATCCTTCTCTTTTCGCAATGAAGCCATAGCAGAAATAGGGTTGGTAGTCTTAGTATGTCTTTGAATGTCAGCATCACTGTGAAAATAATGAAAAAGATAGACAGATGAAACAGATTAGCTATTTGCATATTGCTTTGCTTGCCGACAAATAAATGCATTGCAAATAAATAATATTCTGATGAGGAAAGATTTCAGGCAACATGCATACTTGACTCTCATAAATGGGTTGCACTTGAATTCTTCTTCGATTGTAGATGGGATTGTTGCAAGGTTGTTTTCTCTGCGATTCTACAAATTGATAAAAGCAATTCAACTTAGTATGACAATGGAGACCATCACACCCATTTTAAATAGTGGCAATTCACTCATATTTCCACCTCCATTAATTTATGATCAGTGGACAAAGAAAATAACAATTAATGGATGGCAATGGCCAGAAACAATTTGCACCATAAATAAAAAACATAACACCAAAAAGCAAACAACACCACATCTATTTGTTTCATTGAACACAATCATAGACTTCATTTAATGATTTTATGTGTACCTTTGTCCAAATGACTTTCTCTTTGATATTCACATTATCTGGCTCGACATGCAATGCATACTTTAAATTGCTCATGGTGTATTCGTGTCCACAGTAAACAGTCTAAAAATGATATTACTTGTCATGCAAATCAAATTACTACTTTGCTAAATTTTCAAACTGACTAAAATTAAATCTTGGGTTAACATTTATTCATTTGGTTTCAGGTCTATATACGTAAAGAAAGGGGGAATGTGAATGTGATTGCAAACCGTTTTTGGTGGTAATGATCCCAAGATGTCAATCAAAGCGTGATGCATTTGCTCAGCTGTGCCTTCAAAGAACCTTCCACATCCAGAAACAAAAAGAGTGTCACCTGAAATATTTAAAATGTGGAATTTAAGAGGTAAAAAAGTAAATGAAAAATGAAAAAAAGACCTTGAGAGATAAAAAGTAGCCATATAATAATGAAGTTTTACTGATGTTCCCAACATTAATGTACCAGCATATAATATAACATAAGGAGGCGTGCCAGTCAGTTAAACTCTGCCAGAAGGAAATGTTATGATAAGAAAGCAAATTGCAAAAACTCTGTACTACCTGTAAATACACATGGTGGGGTAGGTGTATCTCCTTCAACAAAATAGCAGATATGCCCAGAAGTATGACATGGTGTAAAGAGACAAGTGATATCCAATTTGCCAACCTGGGGATGGGAAGAGTTAAGGCCTCAAAATTTTCAAGGTTTATCCTATATATATATACGTGAACTGTGAAGATACATATGTCTAAAAAGTAATAATCTGAAATTATACATCATAGTTCAATTGTCTAGCATACAATAACATATGTCACCTTTAGCTTTTCACCGTGTGCAACTTTCTTATTTAATGATGGCACCCTAGAATCGCCTCCATACACCAACACATTTTGTATTTTTGAACAAAGCTCCTGATTGCCACCAGCATGGTCCCTAAACAAAAATGAGGTAATTATCAGACAAAAAAAGATTTACAAATGCATGAAATATATAATAGACTCAAATTCTTTGTTGAAAAATTAGATATTATGACAAAAAGATGAAACTATGGCTTGCCAATGGTGGTGAGTCGTTAAGACAGTTGTTAGGTTCACTCCTTCATCTTTGACTGCAGCTATTACCTAAAATTTAAAACACCCAATAACTTTAAGAAACAGATGTTTTTTAATTTGTCTAATTCGGGTAAACAATTTATCCTTAATGTAAACAATTCATCCTCCATCTTATTGAGAACTAAAAACTTGAAAAAATTCTCGTTACTCTTATCAAATTCTACCTTATTTGGTTCAACAGGATCTACAACGGCTGCATCATTTGTTGCCTCGTCTATCAGCAAGTACATGTAATTATCTTCCAAGGCAGGTAACAGTTTAACTTTCATTGTGCTTGTGTAGACGTTTGTAATCCGGGTACTATATGCTGCAGTACAATATGCACAGGTTTAATTTTATACACTTTATACATACTAAAAGCAACTATATATCTACGAATTCCAGATGTCTTAAAAATACAAGTTTCTTCGTTTTGTGGTACCAAAACATCCAAAAACAAACACAAAAACTTACATCTTGTGAATGTTTTCAGTTGGCTAAGAATAGTCTTACACTCGTTTACTTTTCTTGTAAAAGATGCTTGCAGAATCTGTCGTGGAAATACTTTGAAAATAAACATCGAGACAAAATCAAAACAAAGGCGGACTGGCAGAGCTTTCCTGCGTTCTTTCTTGATGAAATAAACAACAACGTGAGCGAGCGTCCTTGTCTGAAATGAGGAAGTAACCTCTTCTCTGAAACGGGGCTGGCGCTACACGTGGAATGGGAATTTGAATCCTTGGAATTTGGAACAATTGTATCGAGTTGGAAAGTCAACCAAAACCAAACACGGAACGGAATAGTCTGCCATGCAGACCCCATGAAAGAAGGAGATATGGGCGGGAAATAAAGTACTATTATTGTAACTTGGTCTACTTTCTTTTTCGCTGCCCTCCTTGACTCACTCCCTGAGGTCTGTGCACGGCAAAATAACCACGAAAATGCTGAATGAAAACAGGTAGTGAGAAATAACAGAAGGAGCGGAATTACAAGCAAGTGTAATAATAACATTAACAAAACAATTTTTAACAAAACATTTCCCATATATACATATAAAACCAGCAAATAAGCAAGAAATCCTGACGCAACTTAACTCATTATGCAGGGTACAACAAGGGGTTTAAGACTTAAAAAGCTAAAACCATCAGTGCATTAAGTCAAGGTCTCAAAAAATATCATATAATTATGTCTGCAAATAGAAAATTGTCTTTAATTGGGGTATAAAAAGTTTTAGTACATCTGTGTCTATATATAGTGTATCTAATTACTGGGCTTTCTTCCATGAAGGGCCGCTTTTCCATATGGACATATTGTTCTTGCAAGACATTCACTGCATTTTGGTTTTACTGGTAGACATGTCTGTTGGCCAAACCCTACCAATAATATATTAATAGTTTCCCATTCCTCTCTAGAAAATACAAACCACAATTTTAGTATTATGCTTAAATCATGCTATGGCTATTCATCTAATGCTGCTTAAAATATTAATATTGTTGCTAATGTGGTGCTGGTGGAGTTTTTTTACCTTGGGAGCCATGATTCAAGAGCCTTTCTGGTGTCTTCAGGGGTTTTTGTCATTTTCTTCACCCAACCAAGCCTGTTACTAATTCGATGCACATGAGTATCAACACCAATTCCTGTCATTTTTTTCCATGCAGCAAGCATGCAAATGTGTGCCATTTTAGGTCCCACACCTGGCAAAGAAAGAAGTCCCTCCAACGTTTCAGGTATGTCGCCATGATATTTTTCCATGCAAATCTCACTGACTTGTTTAATATAATGTGCTTTTCTCTGAAAAAGAAATAACTTTTTATCCAAAGTAAAGTGTTCCAGTATCTTATGGCATATACATACTTAATTCCTTTCCTTGCAAATGATCTAAAAATAAAAATCTATGTAAATAGCCACTACACACTGCTACCTTCCAAAACCCAACAGGGTAAATAAGTTTTCCTATCAAATCTTCATCCGTTTTTAGCATGCTTTGTGGGTTAAGACCATGTGCTTTTAGTTTTTCCATGGCTGCATATGTTATCTGATCCTTAGTTTGTGCAGATAACATCAGAGACACCAGTAATTGAAAACGGATGACCTACAAGAAAAATTCTATCTATCTAATGCCAGTTAAAGAGCCTAGAAATATAAATCAATAAAAGACACACAGCACTACTAAAAGGTGAATATTAAACAGTACAGCTCTTGGCAAATAAGATCAGGCTTGAATTATCACTATTATTATTCATCTGCCTCTCGTAAGCTAAAATGACAGAGGGGCAGGGTCAGGGCCACAGTGGCTGGGGGAAGGAGGCAGTTGCACTGCCCCCAGGAAAAAATATGTCAGAAACATCAGACAGTTGACAAATTTGTCAAAAATTTCACTTCCTGCAGCAAACAATTCAATCTTGTGTTTTGAGAAGAATTCAAAAACGTTTTTTCAGAAAATGTTTCACCCTTGCACACCCCTGCCCCACTGCACCCCTGAACTGGACAGGGTACCTCTGGGCTCTCATTTTCATCTGCTGTTCTTTCACAACCCTGTGAATCAACTGGGGCATCTTCATTTATTCGCATTAATTTGATTTTCTCAAGGAGATCTCTCCAATTTGCAGGTTCCCAAAACACATCTCCGTCAGTCTTCTCTTTCTTTGGTGAAACAGTTTTTATTGACTTTGATTTAATCTTCCTCTTGCTGCTTCCCTCTTCTTGTTTCACCTCAACACAAGTCTTCGTTTCCTTTTCATTACCTACAATTTCTGCATTACTATCAGTTTCATCATACTCTATTTTTACGACAGCTTGGGCAGTTTGTAGGTTTTCGCCCTGATGACCTTCGGGCTTGTTTTGTTTGCTTGAAGAAATATTCCTTCTGGTCGATCTTTTGCTGGTTGAAGAATCCAAGGCAGCCAAAGCCTTGGAAGCAGCAAATCGTCTTGACGATGGTCTACTAAAATAAGGCGAACTCATCCTGTGTAATATTTTCTTCATTCGCGCAAGAGAAATTAAATAAACTCCTGTTGTTATTATTTATATTTCATTTGTCTCATTGTGTTATCAAAATCCAAAACTTGTCCCAACAACTGATCCTAAAGTGGGGTGGGAGGTCGATCTGTAACCACGTGGACCTTACAGAACAGCAATAATAAAGGTGGTGCTTACTTGCACATGCTTTCATTGAGTGCACTGACTTCCTCGAAGCACTTTTGGGGGTGGGAGGGGGAAACGCGGTAAGTTCCCTTGCAGCATAATTATCTAGTGTTTTTATCAGATGCATCGATTTCTTCGTTGTTTTGATTTGATATCTGTCCGGGAATAAGTAAATATCAAATCAACAGGGTTTAATAGTTCTGTCATGACTAGCAGAGGTGGAATGTTATTCCATGTGGATGATGAAAATGTTTGGAAAAGCAGATTGGATAAATACAACGAAGTGTTAAAAGAGAAATCCAGGGCTCCAAAGAAAAAAGAACTTCTAGAGCTTGATGATTGGTATGATTTTTATTACATGAATACTGTGGCTTTGCATGATTATAGGAAGGAAGCATATTCTATTCTACTTATTAATCAATAAAACCAATAAGGTATCACACTGATGGAGATCATCGCACTTCCCATACACTCCCATCATCATAAAACCAGTGGGAAGATTTTTGGTATTGGCACTTACAATCTCCTCGAAGGGGCAATGACCCCCTTTGTCCTTGTCCCTCCCCTTTTTTGTGCCTGTGCCAATTCGGTAAACATTGGAACTTGATATGTGATAAATTTAATAGCTGGTGTATGGGTTTAGAGGCACAGAAAATTGTGCTGTAATCAATTTAATGTATTTAGCACCTAAGGGCATCTTTTATCTTTTTAATTTTAATAAAAACCTTTGAAAATTTTATCTTTTTACTTTTTAATAAAACCTCTTTAAAATTTGGTTAAAAATTGTAAGTCTTTTTTAGCTGTGACATCCAGGATGGATAGTATAGTATGTAATGTACTCCAACTTATTATATACACTTTGAAGTTCTTGGGTATTCCCCCCAACATAATGGGCAGGTTTACCCTAATCAAAGTGCCAATCATACTCTCGTACTTACTCTCCGTTCTGGTTTTCACCCCTGTCAGAATCTTCTATTAGAAGGAAGACAGTAATCGGTAGATGTAGATATAATGATGTTATTGTCATTATCTTCAGTAATCTTCCTCCCAAGATGAATCTCCTTGCATTGCCATTAATTCTTGAGAGAGGTGTATTTTCATAAAAAACAAAACATTTGCATTTAGCACAACTCCAGGGTTTTTCTGACTAAAATAGGAACGGGGTTGATTATGAAATTTACTTGCGTATTTGCTGATCTCAAAACAAATGGTAAATTCGTTTATAATTAATTAGGTACCAGAAGCAACTACCCAAGTGTCTTGCTGAAAGGTCACCAAGATATTTGCTCAAGGAAGAATTGATAAAAATCATGAAATGGAAGCTCATGGTAATGAGGGTTTATACTATTTAATTCTTTCATATTTTAAATCATGATTTGCAATGGTGGATTTGTTTGGGGGGTCAAAGAAAATCTTTCAAGTTAATATCAGAGAAGAATAACAAGTAATATAAGATCATTTGTATTTGCTTTATACCTCTATTGCCATCCTTGCTATTTTTTGTCAGCGTGGAAAGTTCAGACCAAGATTGACTGAACTTGTTCAGCAAAATTCCGAAGAGGGTGTGAAGGAAATTTCCAAAAGGTCTTTTAACTTTGCTGATGATGTGCAACAAGCCGTGAAAGAGATGAGCAAATTAAAAGCAGTTGGGCCTGCAACTGCTTCGGGTAACTTGTGAATCAATTTACAAATTCATTATTAACTTGCATTTAATCGATTCCATGGTGTTCCTGCAGCAATTTTCAGCTGAATCTTTCAGCATTATATGTCTGCTGCACATGAGAATATAACCATTGCTTAACTATCCCAAAAATTCTCACATGGTGCTATTTGATCAAGGTCAAGGACTCTATTATCCCTTCAAATATATATTTATCTTATATTATGTTTTATACTGTTTGTTATAGCTATTCTTTGCGCCTCAAATCCAGACATTTACCCTTTCATGGCAGATGAAGCAATGAGTGGTGTTCCAGGTTTCAGCATTGATTATACCATTAACAACTACATTAAATTTCAAAGAGAGATGGCGAGAAAGTCAGATGCATTGAGTCAAGGTATCTTTCTTTTTTTGTTACAATGTAATTAAGAAACAATTTTTTTCTTTTTGAAACAAAAAACAGTAAAGTACTGTCAAATTAACTCTAATCCAATATAACAAGTAAACCTATAACACAGCAGTTTTTATGGTTTAATCGAATGAACCTATGCAATAATCTGAATAAAGTTCATAGTCAATACCAAATAAAGTCAATGCCAAACCCCGCAAGAGAAACCAAGTTTCAAGGGTGTTGTGCCTTAGGCCGATATTTCATCTTTTTTGAGCAATTTGCAACGACTCAAAAGATCAAATATCGGCATGATACAATAACAAAACAGCCGGAAAAGTATACCCGAATAATCTTTAACCTTTTCACTTGCTAGATGTGTACTTGGTTACTGCTTTCGTACCTTCACTAACAGCGTGTTTTGCAAGTTCGCCTGGTAGTAGCAGCCTAACTGCAGTCTGTACTTCCCTTGACGTGATGGTTGATCGTTTATTGTAATGCGCCAACCTCGAAGCTTCTTGGGCGATACGCTCAAAGATATCGTTGACAAATGAGTTCATAATACTCATTGCTTTACTCGATATTCCCGTGTCTGGATGAACTTGTTTTAAAACTTTGTAAATGTAAATTGCATAGCTTTCCTTTCGTCGTCTCTTTCTTGAGCCACCAGCAGGTGCTCCAACTCCTTTCTTGCCCATATTCGCCTTTTTGTCTCCCTTCTTCGAAATCTTTTTGCCTTTGGAAGGCACTGTAGCTGCTGCGTCAGACATTATTTGATAGCACAGTTATCTATCACGACTTAGTAGACCAGTTTTTCTTTTCTCAATTAGTTTACCGTGAAAACGCAGGAACAATTTGAGAATCAAAGGACAGAAGATGAATGTTTTGATTGTCTTATATGATTTAGTGGCTCGAAATAACGGAAGTAGTCTGGGGCGACTATTTGATTGGCTGTAGATGTGATTTCCGATCTAATTTCATTGTTTTTTGAAATTGTCATGTGCTGGCTGTGTTTACAGCATGTGTCCTGTTAATCAGGGGAAGCAAGAGAATGTACGAGGTGTTCTCTAATTCCCACGACGGTTCCAGGAACTGCATTTTCTCGCCTTAAAAATTCATAGCTGCAAAAATGAAATATTATGTTTTCTCACGAGATTATTTGTGAAAATAAAAAATTATAGAAATTCAGACAAAGTAATCTCAAAATGATAAAATAACTTCATCCTATACTACAATACAGATGATTGATAATGTTTGCAATTGGTTTGATTCATTGTTCTCATTCATTTAAGCTTCACGCCAGTGGACACCGCATGAAGTTGAACTTGCCTTGTGGGCTGAAGTTACTGCTGGTAAGCTTGGCATGGATTTGACGTGTAGTAAATATGAGGATACGACAAAAAAGAAAAGAAAATTCGCAGATTCAAGTGCCAACGTGGCGAAGAAGCAAACTAAGAAGAGAAAGACTACAAAATAGAAGAAGTTTGTTACTGTATGTACACTTTATATACTGTAAAGACCTGCAGATAAGAACTCACTTTTTTAGAACTTCCCGGCTAAAGTCTCTTCGCATAACAATAAAGCTAACAATTGTTTATTGTGTTTGAACACGACAGACAATTGTATCGTTTGAGTAACAGGCAACATCTGCAGGTTCTTAATTGTTGATTATGCATTTTTTCGAAATGCATAATCAACACGAATTTGACAATGTTTGGAGTAAAACTGGTTATGAGTACAATGAAATCAACAATGACTGGTGTCTAAAGCAGTTCTCATGAATTTAATATTTAATTTTAGTTTCAGTTTTGATTTTTTGTCGCTATGGGCGAAATATACCCTGCTATTTGCTATTCTAAGACTGATAACTGCTGTATAGTTGCGTTTTCAGCTTAGGAACGATGGCGATACCATCATATCTGATAAATGTTTAAGGAGTCTTACCGTTATTGATTTGATTGCCTTATGAAGGAGCTTGAAGAGAAAATCTTGAAGAAAGACGAAGAAAATGAAAACACAGAGTAATTGTTTGTTACATAGTGGGTAGCGTTTCTTTTTATTTGACAAACCAACAGCCTTGAAAATGTTGATTTATTTTTGTTAATTCGTGTTACAGACGCACTCTTCGGCAGCATGTTAATGTTTTGAGTGAGAATTTAGAGAACGAGTCACGTGGCCGAAATGAGCAAGCACGTCACGGAAAAAGACTTGAAGAACTTGTGAAAGATCTTGAAGGACAAGTTGATCGACTAAATGCAGTGAGTTTGCTTTTTTGTTTTCTGTTAACTTAACCTTCCGATCCGCCCTGTTCTCTAAGCCTCCAGATCTTCATCTAGAATATATATTCTTCCACGTGGAACCACTTGGAACTTTGTCTTTTTGTTTTTCCATCGCATTATTCTTTTTCTCCTTCTTCTAATACTTTCATCTGCTTTGTTATTAATCAAGCATTTTTTTCATCAAGGCTAATGTCGATCTCACGAGAGTTAACAAGAAAACAACACAAGAAATGAAGGTAACGCAGCCACTTGTATTTTCTATTTATTCAATTCCACTCCATCTTCCCTTTCAATTGTCGTTTTATGTCGATTATCTAACACAGACGTTGAATGTATACGCCATCTTGAAATATGTTCTACTCCATATTATTTGCCAATACATTCTACCTAGAATACACCATTTCTTCTGGAACTCATCTCTACTATTTTTTTACTTGGACCTGTTTTAGGAGCTGGAAGTAAAGTATGACGACGAGAAGATAAACCATGATGGAACAATTGCTGATTTGCAAAGATCAGATAAGAAAATGAAAGAAGTTGTGAAACAATCCAATGAGACAAAGAGTCAACTGGAACAGGTCAGTGAAAATATTTTTATACTAAGCTATCCAAACCTTTCCTTGTTAGTCAACCTTTTGCATATACCTATGATTATTTTATCTTTCACTCTTATGTGCTTTGCTTTTAACTTTAGCTCCAATTTATATTGTACATACATTTGTAGGTAAGAAGACTCTTTAGAAAAACTAAACTTTATTTTTCTATTCAATAATATCTGATAACAACCAATCAAGTCGAAAGGAAGAAATTTAAAAAAGTTAAATGTTACTAATTACTATTAATACAACACAAAAGTCGTTTACACCAGTTTGACTTTCGTCTTCTTTGAATAACTTCAATGATCTCTTTAAGCTGGATTATTTCATTTTCTTGTACTTGACTTTTTAAAGCCAAGTTCGCTTTACAGTCAAGGAGATTTGTCTTTTCTTCGTCAAGAACAGCATTCTTGTTTTTCATTTTCTTGAGCTCTTTAACAGTTGAATCCTGCGAAAATTGCAGGAACTCTACTATCTCATGCAACCCTGCATTCTCCTTCTCCAAATTAGAATGCTCTTTGGAGAGTCGGGACATTTCTTTTTTCTGAGATGTCATTTCTTCTTCAATTGATACAATCAACTTTTCCTTGCTCTGCATCTCTTCCATTGAAGACTCTTTGTCATATTTCAAATATGCTACGAGACCTTCAAGCTTTTCCATCTCTTTATTCAGATTGGAATTTTCTTTAGCTAACCTTGCATTCTCTTGCTCCACATTTGAATTTTCCTTTCTCAAAGCCTGCACTTCTTCAATGGTGCACGCATGCTCAAGCTCGATGAATTTTGCAAGATCTTCTAGATCTTGTTTCTCTTTGTTCCAGCAGTTTTGCTGAACCTTTTTCAAATCGTTAGATGATTCATCCAACGAAGTGATTAAGGAAGCAAACTCCAGGAACTCTTGAAACACATCATCTTCAACTTGAGCATCTTCACTTTTCTTTATCACCAAAGCATTGATCACATCCTTCACATTTCTTTCATCTGCACCTTCTTGGATTTTTATGATCATTTTCAGATGATCATTTATATCTTTGAGGTTAGCTACTTGCTTTGCATCTCGCACTTCAATTTGATTCTTCAACTTTTCTATTTCATTTTGCTGTGATTCGATTATTTGCGACCTTCTCTGATCTTCTTTGAGAACTCTTTCAGAAGAATATTCTTCCACAAGCTTCTTCAAATTTTCGTTCTCGCTGACTAGGTTTTTCACAAAGCAAGGCTTAGGTTTCTCTTCCTGTCTTGCTACTGTATCAAGTTTTTCTTGATCTAGAATGAGAAATAATCAAATTAAATATAGAAGAATGAAGTACATTTTTCTAACTTAAAAATTAATTAGAGTAGATCGTCAACTTACACTTGCGAACCACATCTTGAAGATCGACTATTGTTGCTTTCAACTCTGCAACTTTTTTATCTGTACAATATTCATCGTTACGAACAAACGAATTACTCGTAACAACTGTTACGCCACTGTCATTGCTCGACAGGTCATCAACGTATTTCAACTCAGTATCCATTTTCAATAACTCAAAGCAATTCAAACTCTGTAAGACTGTTCAGTAAAAAATACGAACGATTGCTTTCCTAAATTTGCGGCTATTTATTACCGATGCACCGAAAGTTAATTGTTACGTAATTTTTAATTAGTTAATTACGTGACGTAACAAAGCAAAATTGCTTGATTTGAAAATTTTTTCCTCCATCGTATATCAGCGAAAGAATTTTTTAGGCCCAATTTTTTCAGATTTTTCCTATTTCTTATAAAGCTTTCATATTTAACTACCATTTTGGTTTTATGAAGTCTTTAAACCACGAAACTTGCTTTATTGCACCATTCTAGTGAACCCAAGAGCCGTTTATTAGAAATTTTATTTGAGATGAGTTCTTAAGGTTGCTTTTTTGCAACTTTCCAAAGCAATACTTTGTTGTTTTAAGCACAATCTTTGCTTTAACACTTCCCCAAAACACCACCTTCTTTTTTCGAATTCTTTCATTTTTTCTAATTCTTGGGAAATCTAATATATTATTATTTACAACCTATTGTAAACATTTATTTCTCTTGCTTTACTGACTCCACTTCAATAATTCATCGCGGAAACTGTTTAGGGCACCCCTGCCAGTTTTATTATTATTATTATTATTATGAAAAAGTACAGTTAGATTTGAATTGTGTTTTGATTTGAAATTTGACGAAAATTTGATTATATCTCTGTCAAAGAAATTGGTTATTGAAACCCTTTTGTGTCCAGATGTTGTTATGTAAATTTTCAAGCCTTGGACCATTTCTAGACGCCGTTTGGCAAAAGGTGGTGCAATACTTTTGCTCACTAACAAAGAAAATGCTTGGAAGGTTTTTAGAAAATCGAACCTTGAAGGAATATATTGAACTACATCTGAAATATATTCCGGTGATAGCATGAATGAAATATTTATGTTTGTATGAATTTGTTTTTAATAGCTGGATAAGATGAGCGTAGATTTGAAAAATGCTCAAGAAGCGGCCATGTAAAACATTTAAGAACGCACAGAGCGAGAGAGAACAACACGTTGTCTTTATACTATGTAATGCCAAATAAAACAAGATCCATGACTGCCGAAGTTGCAAGAGATAGCAGTGAAAAACAAGTGAAAGAATTGCAAAGACATATTGATGAGATGGAAAGGATTGGTGTCAGAGCACTCAAGAATGAAATTAGAATGTTGGAGAGAAAGGTAAACAACTTAGGCCTTCTTTATTCATAACTTCTTCGAGGTTGAGAAATACTTTTTCTTTATCGATTAAAAATTATTTTTTTGGAAGCAAGATGGATGTCTAGAATACTTGTCTATAGTTTGTAGAGATTTACAATGTAATTTTTCCAATCAAGCAAAATTTCTTTGTGTCTTTGTTGATGCATTTTAATGAATAGACCGCTAGTTAAGGAGAGCAATATTCGTAAATCATGTTTGATAAATTGGAGTTTTTCGTGATTTTAATTATTTTGAATTAATATCCAGGTTATTTCTTTTTCCTCTTGCATTTATGTTGATATTTTTGTTATTGTTTAGGTGTTTGAGACTGGAGAACGCTTTGCAGAAGTAGAACGAAAACCCGAGAGATGCGAGAAGTTATTTTGAAAGCAGAGAAGCGAGTTAGACAACTTGAGACCATGCTCAAAGATGAAAGTAAAGCTGGAGAAATTGCTCATGAAAGAAATGAATCTTTGTCAAAGAAAGTGAAAAAGATGAGAGATGGACTTGAAGTATCGGTATGCTGGGGAATTTCATTAGTTTTGATCCTTTTCTTGTCCATTATTTCTAAATTGCTACCAAATCAGGAAAATGACTTGCTTTAATATTGTTGTTTAGAGAGTGATGTTACACTTTATGTATAGTTTGTTAATTGTGGAAGCTGTCTATTTGCTATAATGTAGTATGGACATTTCGTTATTTATCTTTGTTTTTCGTAGCACCTAAAACTTTGATTTATGAAAGATCACATATTTTTCTATTTCATTTAGGAAACGGTTGTTGCGGGGCTGATTGCCAAATATCGCAAATGCCAGGCTGAGCATGACGATACGGAGGATCATGCTGAAGCTGAAGCCATGTTGATGAGAGCATCCGTGTCTCGTTCTTCTTCAATGCCGCAGTCTCGTTCTCGTTCACGAGCCATCTCACGCACGCGCACACCAATGTTACGTTTTCGCTCTCCCGCGCCAAAAGGTTATTACGATAAATTCGAAAGCACTGCAAGGTATGTGTTTATTTGAAAACATTTATTACCATAGAAGCCCCTTTAAACCCCGCTGGCTATGAAGTCCCTTCCCTTGCGACTACTTGGAGGGTTTCTTGAAGCCTTTTTTTTCTATCAAGCATCCTTTTTAATAAGCCATTTTCTGCGACCTCAAAAATTTAGTAAGCGGTACTATAACAGACGAAAATAGCGAAATAACCAGCTGTTAACGTTGTTGAAATGAGTGCTGCTGTGATTTAAAACCAATATTCTGGACTAAAGCATCTAGCCATTGATTAAAAAAATTTGTTTTGACATGAGTACCTCCAAGAAATATGGAGATGGGTGTAGACAAAATCAATACTTCAAAGATCTCTTTAAGCTGGATTATTTCATTTTCTTGTATTTGATTTTTCAAAGCCAAGTTCGCTTTAGAGTCATTAAGATTTGTCTTTTCTTCGTCAAGAAAAGCATTCTTGTTTTTCATTTTCTTCAGTTCTTCGACAGTTGAGTCCTGCGCAAATTGCAGGAACTCTACCATCTCCTGCATCCTGTTTTTCTCTTTTCCAAATTAGAATTCTCTTTAGAGAGTCGGAACATTTCTTCTTTCAGAGAAGCCATTTCTTCTTCCATTGATGCAACTTTCACCTTTTCCTTGCTTCTTTCTTTGACAGTTGAGTCCTGCGCAAATTGGAGGAATTCTATTATCTCCTGCATCCCTTTTTTCTTTTTCTCCAAATTAGAATTCTCTTCAGAGAGTCGGGGCATTTCTTCTAGCAGAGGAGCCATCTCCTCTTCCATTGATGCAACTTTCAACTCTTCCTTGCTTCTTTCTTCGACAGTTCAGTCCAAACTGGAGGAACTCTACCATCTCCTGCATCCCTTTTTTCTCTTTCTCTAAATTAGAGTTCTCTTTAGAGAGTATGGATATTTCCTTTTTCAGAGAAGCCATTTCTTCTTCCATTGATGCAACTTTCAACTTTTCCTTGCTTCTTTCTTCGACAGTTGAGTCCTGCGCAAATTGGAGGAATTCTACTATCTCCTGCATCCTGTTTTTCTCTTTCCCTAAATTAGAATTCTCTTTAGAGAGTCGGGACATTTCTTCTTTCAGAGAAGCCATCTCCTCCTCCACTGATGCAACTTTCAACTTTTCCTTGTTTCTTTCTTCGACAGTTGAGTCCTCTTGCTTCACATTTGAATTTTCCATTCTGAAAGCCTGCACTTCTTCAATGGTGCACGCATGCTCAATCTCAATGAATTTTACAGAGAAACAAGATCTTCTAGATCTTGTTTCTCTGTGTTCCAGCATACACGTTTTTTTTATGAGAAACCAGTTTATAAGAAACCTAGATCTAGACGCCCTAAAATTTAAGAAACTGTTAGAACTACAAGGAAATATTTAAGAAACATTAGAAATTTCGAAAACACGTTTTTCCTTTACGGTTTTAACAAATGTCAACCACAGAAAGTATGTTTTATGTACAAAGCATAACATTGTCAGCTCCACATGACGATTTTTTGGATTGGCGATTTTTCTTTGTGATAATACTAATATTTTGCCACATCCACGTTTTTTTCTTCGTTTTCGCTACAACTTTTTTCATTAAATTAAGAAACTTTTCAGAAATTTTTAGAACTAAAATGTGGCTAAAAATTAAGAAACTTTTACTACCAGGCCTTGAGCCAGGTTTCTTATAAAAAAATGTGTATTTGTTGAACCGTCTTCAAATCGTTAGATGATTCATCCAACGAAGTGATTAAGGAAGCAAACTCCAGGAACTCTTCAAACACATCATCTTCAACTTGAGCATCTTCACTTTTCTTTATCACCAAAGCATTGATCACATCTTTAACATTTCTTTCATATTCACCATCGTGGTATTTATTAATTAGAGTAAATTGTCAACTTACACTTGCGAACCACGTCTTGAAGGTCGATTGTTGCTTTTAACTCTGCAACTTTTTCATCTGTACAATATTCATCGTTACGAACAAAAGAATTACTCGTAACAACTGTTACGCCACTGTCATTGCTCGACAGATCATCAACCCATTTCAATGATAACTTAGTATCCAGTTTCTATGTATAATGATAACTCAGTATCCATTTTCAACTCTGTAAGACTGTTCAGTAATAATTACGAATAATTACGAACGATTGCTTTCCTAAATTTGCGGCTATTTATTACCGATGCATCGAAAATTGATTGTTACGTAATTTTTAATTAGTTAATTACGTGACGTAACAAAGGAAAATTGCTTGAGTAAAAAAATTTTTTCTCCATCGTACATGAGCGAAAGAATTTGTTAGGCCCAATTTTTTCAGATTTTCCGTATCTCTTACAAAACTTACATACTCAACTACCATTTTGGTTTCATGAAGTCTTTTAACCACGAAACTTGCTTTATTACACCATTACAGTGAACCCAAGATCCTTTTATTAATAATTTTATTTGAGATGATTTCTTAAGGTGGTGGTTTTACCAACTTTCCAAAGCTACGCCTTGTTGTTTTAAGCACAATTTTTTGCTTTAAGATTTCTGCAAAACACCACCTTCGTTTTTCGAATTCTTTCATTTTTTCTAATTCTTGTGAAATCTAACATATAATTATTTAAAATCTATTGTAAACATTTATTTCTCTTGTTTTACTGACTCCACTTCAATAATTCGTTGCGGAATTTTTTTAGGGCACCCTTTCCAGTTTTATTATTATTACTAGCTGTTAACATTGTTAAAATGAGTGCTGCTGTGATGTAACCAGGACTAAAGCATCCAGCATTCGATTAAAATGATATTTTTTGAAATGAGTGCTTCAAAAAAGTATGGAGAGGAGAGGGGGTGTTTAGCGTGCTTGGAAGCCCAGATATCTATATTGGTAACAGGTAGTTTCTCTATATTTGATGTGTTTGAATGTTGTCATTTGTATTTGACATTTCTTATTGGCATTTACGTTTCATAGCTGGATTTTGGAATTTCAGCAATAATAGATTTCAGCAAATTATTCTTTATCAAGAGAAGGTGTACGCTCAGTCGCTCAGTTTGAAGATCGAAGATAAAATTCAAACCTTTGTTGATATGACTTCACAATGAGCACACAACAATACCAAAAGCACAGGAATAGATGTAGAAAACCCCAGATTAAAAAAAACCTAAATTAAATACCCATCAACAACTTGAAATCTGAAGTCAGGCAGGATTTTCTGGACCGGGATTACTTTCAAAAAAACAATAAAACATAATGATGGTGCAAAATATGATACAATAGTTTTTTAAGGCCTGTTATACTTCCGCACAGCTTTTCTCTTTTGCTTGCAGGCATTCATTTTTATAAACTTATCCCCAAGACAAGAAAGCAGCTCCTCTGTTCTTGTCGAAATAAAAATGGTCTTTTTTGGGCCTTCTTTATTCTGGCCACAAATAAAAGTTAATAATCAGCAGATAAGCCAATTAAATATCGTTTTCCCAATGTTTCTAATACGTCTCACTGCACTGCAGGGCCTCTTTTAACATTGCAACTAGTGGGGTTTCTTGCCCCAGGCCCTTCATCTGACCCAGTAGTGAAGCAAAAATTCTAATTTTGCCCCAGTAGTTAGGGGCCCCTTTTCATATTATGTATCATGATGACCCCACATAGCATGGGGACTGAAAGAACAGTCTCTCATTACAACAACATCAAGACCTCAAACAGAGCTTCACTTACCCAAAATTCAATAAACAGTAGTATTATGCACATCTCCTTAAATGGTAAAGGAACAGCCTTTTTTGATGCAAGAAATGCAGTTGCTGAATTTTTGAAGCGAAAAGAGAGGCGTGACAGACAGCCTGACAAAAAATATATCAGACCAGAATTTTTATTAAAAATTTTTTTCAAAATAACTTTTCAAAATGCTATAAATAACTTTTTCAAAGGTGTGGACCTCAATTTGGACATCTAAGATGGTTTTGCATGTTAAAATTTCTGTGACGTCATGTACCTTTTATTCAAAGTTATCATAACAATGACGCTATTTTTTCTGTGTATTGGCTCGGACCCCAAATTAAGATTTTCCCCAGTAGTTGGTTTTGCCTAAAGAGGCTCTGCTGCACTGCAGCAAAGATCACCGCCATTGATGAATTGATAATAAGCAAGCATGTGGCTAAACGGAGGAGGATTTAAGGCCACGCGCCGGCTAGAATCCGACAAACACTTCACATGCAAACATCTTCACAAGATTTTTTCTCAAGAAGTACTCGATTATATTCCAGGGCCTTTTTTAACATACAGACTGGGGGGGCTTGGCCCCCCCAGCCCGCGTGGTGGCCCACTCAGTCAACAAAAGTGGCCCCCCAGTGAAATATTTTCAACTCAATTTCAATTTGCAATCATGATGATTCAAATGAGTCGTTGTGCGTGAAAGCCAACTCCACTGTGTTTTTTACACAAACGAGTTTTTTGCTTTCCTTTCTTCAATGTTGAAAAATTGTGATCCGTTCTGTCCGTTATAACCAAATGTAGAAATACTAGGGGCGCACTTTAGGGGGTTTGGGGGGGGGAGACACTCTGAATGATTTCCGAGTCGGTCCAAAAAGTTGGTCCCAAATTAATATTAAAATCAATCCTGCCCTAAAAATTGTTTTAAACGAGTCTAGCTTCACGAATTTCAAACAATAACATTCAAGTTCAACTGGCTGCCTAATTTAAAGTGGTATTGGCCACTAACAGTAGATTTGTGTTGTAGCTCTTGGAAAAAATGTGGACCGACTGGAAAAATGATCTTTGAAGAAAATTTGATTATAAAAAAAATACATTTTTCAGCGATATCTGAGGCACTAAATTTGTAAAATTTCCCCCTTCGGCGGCAACCATGGTGGCCAACAACCGCCTCAGGTAGCGAAAATTATTTGAATGTTTTCAAAGAAATGTTCATGCAAAAGTCGGTCCCAAGTATGTCAACACCCCTAAACCTTTTTAATGTGCTCCCCCTGACCTGGCCGTTTCTCTGAAAATATAGGTCCCTTTCAAATTTTGGCCCCCCCACTTGAAAATCCTTAAAAAAGGCCCTGTTATATTCTGCTGCGCAGCCGCTTCACTTCATTCCGCTACGCAGCAGCAATTATGAAAAAAGTGCAGTTAGATTTGAATTAAGTTGTTTTGATTTACGAAAATTTGATTATATTTCTGTCAAAGAAATTAGTTATTGAAACCCTTTTGTGTCCAGACATTGTTATGTAGATTTTCAAGCCTTGAACCATTTCTAGACGCCGTTTGGCACAAGGTGGTGCAATACTTTTGCTGACTAAGTTATCCACAATTCATGGAAACAATGGAGAACCTTTTCCGGAGGTGAATGAAAATTTTCTTTGCATCTCGTAATGATTTTGATGAAGATGATATTTCTGATTGACAGCCATTTGCAAATAGTAACTACTGGATACAGCTTGTTTATCTACTTCCGCCTGATTGTCATGCACGAGACTGGCATGATTTTATCAGATTGAAAGGCTGGAAATTTTCACCGGCGAATGATGATGAAGATAAAATCATAATATATCATTTCTTTACTTCAATGGAAAAGACTCACCAAATTCATCCTCATCCTTCGCTTGCTACGTAGCGAAGAAAGGTAAGTACATACCTTCTTGTATTGTTTTTTGTTATCGTTTATACCGGGGTGTCTGGAAAACTTGCAAATATAGCATGAAATCCAGATCCATCTTTAAGTTTTCAAGATTCTCACTCGTGTAACGTGATAACTTAATCAAAAACACGATCTGTCTATTTCTAAATCAAAATCAAAATTATTTGCAAGCCCATTTGGCATCGACTCAAACAAATGTGTTCCGGGTTGGAAAATATGCTGTGTTTTGCCTACGCGTAGTACCGAGCAGCACCATTTAGAGTGCTGCGACATTCACATGCGAGCTGCAGTAGTTTTGGTGCGAGCAAAAATTTGTAATTTGGTTGTTGCGCAGTAAACCCTGAGCGTATGAATTGTGAAATGCGCTACTTAATACGGACAGAGTCAAATGGAACCGTAGGCAGGTCAAGACGGTATGCATCGCAGCATTATGAATAGATTTCAATAAACACGAGATAAAACGCCAGAGAACACTTTATAGTGAGCCAAAACAGGCAGCAGATCTGCTTCCCACCTGCTGTGAGTTTTATTTGCCCACCTCCTCTTTGATTTGTGAGTAAATACCCTAGTTACTATTCTTTCTTCTTTGAGCAAATATGCACGTTTTTATTGTTAGCTTAAACCTTATGTACATTCAAGCATTTAATTGCTAAATATGCATGTATAATATAGCCATGACTCCAGCATATTTTGAGTGTACATACTGATCACACTGAATTTGCATACATGCGTAGATTCATTGTCGCCAACAACTTTGTAATGTGGGATATGCTCGGACTATTATGGGTGATTTCATTTCGTTTGTTTAGATTTTAATTTCTTGATTTCTCTACTTCTTGGTCTTTCCTGTATTTTTTAGGGTTTTATTTTTTTGTTTATTTGTGAGATAGGAGTTACAAACCATATTGATTTCATTTTCAGGCCAGGCAGAGTTAGAAACAGACTGACACATTGATTGGCAAGGTAATTTTCATTTCTCACTGCTGCACCAACTTTGAAAGTCTTTTAACTTTTCGTTCGAATATTTAGGGCCCTTGACAACGTCACGATCTTCACGAGATGTCACTCACGACCTCGGAAAAACTTCTTGATTCACTTTCAAACATGATGTATCCATGGAACTCGAAGTGTAGTGTACCGGGCGAAGTGTACCGCCAACTGAATGAATTGAAATAATAAATAGAAGGATTTAGAGATGAACAGTTGACAAACATTGGAAGTAAGAATTGTTTGATATTAAGTAACAGCTTAACTTCAGGCCAGAGTTTCCCTGGCTTATTAGCCATATTCTGCAAGTACTTGCGCTCTGGACTGGATCCGACTGGGTAACTTTCAACTCCATGTTACTTTAGCGGAAGGACACGAATTGAGGAAAACGCAACATTTTTTAGAAATAACCTTTGCGAAAAAAGCCACAAGAAGGAATAAAAACGAAAGAAAGGAGGCAATGAATAAGCAAAAAGGCTACAAAATTTCGTTTATATATGACAAATCCCTCAAAGCAGTCCTATGTAAAAATAATTCGAGGCCTGATCCAAATAGTTATCCTTAGAATATATCAATTGGATTGTTCATTGCATTATATTTTTTTGAAAG
This sequence comes from Sanderia malayensis, assembly GCA_013076295.1. Lineage (NCBI taxonomy): Eukaryota > Metazoa > Cnidaria > Scyphozoa > Semaeostomeae > Pelagiidae > Sanderia > Sanderia malayensis. The sequence continues at coordinate 4,239,769 of RQOL01000658.1, read as the reverse complement.
AAATAATTAGATTCTGATCCATTCCATATGGATAAAATACGATAATATTATCAAGATGCGATATTAAAGGATTTGAAGATTTGAAACTGTGCCGAAATATTTTTATTATTGTTTTAAAAGGAAAGTGAGGGACTCGTTAGAAGTCAGTAAATTTACAGTAGATGCAGAATTTAGTAAAAGTTGAAGGTTTTCAATAGAGATGAACATAGTTAAATATCTTGACAATTAACTTGACATTCTACAAGAGTTTTTATATTTTGAGTTTTAAAACTGATTGAATCTTTTTACTCCACAGATCAACTCCCAAATTCGGATAAAAACGCAACCTTGGTGTCGCACATATATGTTCCTGTCGGTGAAATTAACCATTTCATCATGTTAAACTTTCTTCTAATTATACTAGCCTTCATCCAAGGCTTTTTGATGTCCCAATCAGCTTCCTCGATCAATTCTGGCACTTTCAATTTTATTGAACCAACAATGACAACGGTTGTTCAGTTTTCTTCATCGGACATCATCACAGCAAGTCCATCGATTAAATTAATTGAGTCTTCGAGTTCCATGGATACTTTCATGTCTACAATGACAACGGTTGTTCAGTCTTCTTCATCGGACATCATCACAGCAAGCCCATCGATTGGAATAATTGAGTCTTCGAGTTCTATGGATACTTTCATGACTACAATGACAACGGTTCTTCAGTCTTCTTCATCGAACATCATCACAGCAAGCCCATCGATAGAAATAATTAAGTCTTCGAGTTCCATGGATACTTTCATGTCTACTATGACAACGGTTGTTCAGTCTTCTTCATCGGAAATCATCACAGCAAGCCCATCGATTAAATTAATTGAGTCTTCGAGTTCCATGGATACTTTCATGTCTACAATGACAACGGTTGTTCAGTCTTCTTCATCGGACATCATCACAGCAAGCCCATCGATTAAATTAATTGAGTCTTCGAGTTCCATGGATACTTTCATGTCTACAATGACAACGGTTGTTCAGTCTTCTTCATCGGACATCATCACAGCAAGCCCATCGATTAAATTAACTGAGTCTTCGAGTTCCATGGATACTTTCATGTCTACAATGACAACGGTTGTTCAGTCTTCTTCATCGGACATCATCACTGCAACCCAAACGGTGGAAATAATTGAGTCTTCAAGTTCCGTGGATACTTTCATGTCTACAATGACAACGGTTGTTCAATCTTCTACACCAGATATTGTCACTGCAAGTTCATCGATTGAAATATTTGATTCCTCGAGTTCCATGGATGTTTTCTTGTCTACAATGACAACGGTTGTTCAGTCTTCTACACCAGATATTGTCACTTTAAGCTCATCGATTGAAATAATGGAATCCTCGAGTTATATGGATGTTTTCATGTCTACAATGGCAACAGTTGTTGAGTCTTCTACACCAGATATTATCACCCCAAGCCGATCGGTTAAAATAATTGAATCCACGAGTTCCATGGGTGTTTTCATGTCTACAATGGCAACGGTTGTTCAGTCTTCTACACCAGATATTATCACTGCAAGCCCATCGATTGAAATAATGGAATCCTGGAGTTCCATGGATGTTTTCATGCCTACAATGGCAACGGTTGCTCTGTCTTCTACACCAGATATTGTCACTTTAAGCTCATCGATTGAAATAATGGAATCCTCGAGTTATATGGGTGTTTTCATGTCTACAATGGCAACAGTTGTTGAGTCTTCTACACCAGATATTATCACCCCAAGCCGATCGGTTAAAATAATTGAATCCTCGAGTTCCATGGGTGTTTTCATGTCTACAATGGCAACGGTTGTTCAGTCTTCTACACCAGATATTGTCACTGCAAGCTCATCGATTGAAGTAATGGAATCCTCGAGTTATATGGATGTTTTCATGTCTACAATGGCAATGGTTGTTCAGTCTTCTACACCAGATATTGCCACTGCAAGTTCATCGATTGAAATAATGGAATCCTGGAGTTCCATGGATGTTTTCATGCCTACAATGGCAACGGTTGCTCTGTCTTCTACACCAGATATTGTCACTGTAAGTTCATCGATTGAAATAATGGAATCCTCGAGTTCCATGGATGTTTTCATGTCTGCAATGGCAACGGTTGTTCAGTCTTCTTCATCGGACATCATCACAGCAAGCCCATCGATTAAATTAATTGAGTCTTCGAGTTCCATGGATACTTTCATGTCTACAATGACAACAGTTGTTCAGTCTTCTTCATCGGACATCATCACAGCAAGCCCATCGATTAAATTAATTGAGTCTTCGAGTTCCATGGATACTTTCATGTCTACAATGACAACGGTTGTTCAGTCTTCTTCATCGGACATCATCACTGCAACCCAAACGGTGGAAATAATGGAATCCTCGAGTTATATGGATACTTTCATGTCTACAATGACAACGGTTGTTCAATCTTCTACACCAGATATTGTCACTGCAAGTTCATCGATTGAAATATTTGATTCCTCGAGTTCCATGGATGTTTTCTTGTCTACAATGACAACGGTTGTTCAGTCTTCTACACCAGATATTGTCACTTTAAGCTCATCGATTGAAATAATGGAATCCTCGAGTTATATGGATGTTTTCATGTCTACAATGGCAACAGTTGTTGTGTCTTCTACACCAGATATTATCACCCCAAGCCGATCGGTTAAAATAATTGAATCCTCGAGTTCCATGGGTGTTTTCATGTCTACAATGCCAACGGTTGTTCAGTCTTCTACACCAGATATTATCACTGCAAGCCCATCGATTGAAATAATTGGATCCTCGAGTTCCATGGGTGTTTTCATGTCTACAATGGCAACGGTTGCTCTGTCTTCTACACCAGACATTGTCACTGCAAGCCCATCAATTGAAGTAATTGAATCCTCGAGTTCCATGGGTGTTTTCATGTCTACAATGGCAACGATTGTTCAATCTTCTACACCAGATATTGTCACTGCAAGCTCATCGATTGAAATAATGGAATCCTCGAGTTATATGGATGTTTTGAGGTCTACAATGGCAACAGTTGTTGAGTCTTCTACACCAGATGTTATCACCCCAAGCCGATCGGTTAAAATAATTGAATCCTCGAGTTCCATGGGTGTTTTCATGTCTACAATGGCAACGGTTGTTCAGTCTTCTACACCAGATATTATCACTGCAAGCCCATCGATTGAAATAATTGGATCCTCGAGTTCCATGGGTGTTTTCATGTCTACAATGGCAACGATTGTTCAATCTTCTACACCAGATATTGTCACTGCAAGCTCATCGATTGAAGTAATGGAATCCTCGAGTTCCATGGATGTTTTCATGTCTACAATGGCAACGGTTGTTCAGTCTTCTACACCAGATATTGTCACTGCAAGCTCATCGATTGAAATAATGGAATCCTCGAGTTATATGGATGTTTTCATGTCTACAATGGCAACGGTTGCTCAGTCTCCTACACCAGATATTGTCACTGCAAGCTCATCGATTGAGGTAATGGAATCCTCGAGTTATATGGATGTTTTCATGTCTACAATGGCAACGGTTGCTCAGTCTCCTACACCAGATATTGTCACTGCAAGCTCATCGATTGAAATAATGGAATCCTCGAGTTATATGGATGTTTTCATGTCTACAATGGCAACGGTTGCTCAGTCTCCTACACCAGATATTGTCACTGCAAGCTCATCGATTGAGGTAATGGAATCCTCGAGTTATATGGATGTTTTCATGTCTGTAATGGCAACGGTTGTTCAGTCTTCTACACCAGATATTGTCACTGCAAGCTCATCGATTGAAATAATGGAATCCTCGAGTTATATGGATGTTTTCATGTCTACAATGGCAACGGTTGCTCAGTCTCCTACACCAGATATTGTCACTGCAAGCTCATCGATTGAAATAATGGAATCCTCGAGTTATATGGATGTTTTGAGGTCTACAATGGCAACAGTTGTTGAGTCTTCTACACCAGATATTATCACCCCAGGCCGATCGGTTAAAATAATTGAATCCTCGAGTTCCATGGGTGTTTTCATGTCTACAATGGCAACGGTTGTTCAGTCTTCTACACCAGATATTATCACTGCAAGCCCATCGATTGAAATAATTGGATCCTCTAGTTCCATGGGTGTTTTCATGTCTACAATGGCAACGATTGTTCAATCTTCTACACCAGATATTGCCACTGCAAGTTCATCGATTGAAATAATGGAATCCTGGAGTTCCATGGATGTTTTCATGCCTACAATGGCAACGGCTGCTCTGTCTTCTACACCAGATATTGTCACTGTAAGTTCATCGATTGAAATAATGGAATCCTCGAGTTCCATGGATGTTTTCATGCCTACAATGGCAACGGTTCCTCTGTCTTCTACACCAGATATTGTCACTGCAAGTTCATCGATTGAAATAATTGAATCCTCGAGTTCCATGGGTGTTTTCATGTCTACAATGGCAACGGTTGTTCAGTCTTCTACACCAGATATTATCACTGCAAGCCCATCGATTGAAATAATTGGATCCTCTAGTTCCATGGGTGTTTTCATGTCTACAATGGCAACGATTGTTCAATCTTCTACACCAGATATTGCCACTGCAAGTTCATCGATTGAAATAATGGAATCCTGGAGTTCCATGGATGTTTTCATGCCTACAATGGCAACGGTTGCTCTGTCTTCTACACCAGATATTGTCACTGCAAGCTCATCGATTGAAATAATGGAATCCTCGAGTTATATGGATGTTTTCATGTCTACAATTGCAACGGTTGCTCAGTCTTCTACACCAGATATTGTCACTGCAAGCTCGTCGATTGAAATAATGGAATCCTCGAGTTCCATGGATGTTTTCATGCCTACAATGGCAACGGTTGCTCTGTCTTCTACACCAGATATTGTCACTGCAAGCTCATCGATTGAAGTAATGGAATCCTCGAGTTATATGGATGTTTTCATGTCTGTAATGGCAACGGTTGTTCAGTCTTCTACACCAGATATTGTCACTGCAAGCTCATCGATTGAAATAATGGAATCCTCGAGTTCCATGGATGTTTTCATGCCTACAATGGCAACGGTTGTTCAGTCTTCTACACCAGATATTGTCACTGCAAGCTCATCGATTGAAGTAATGGAATCCTCGAGTTATATGGATGTTTTCATGTCTACAATGGCAACGGTTGTTCAGTCTTCTACACCAGATATTGTCACTGCAAGCTCATCGATTGAAATAATGGAATCCTCGAGTTCCATGGATGTTTTCATGCCTACAATGGCAACGGTTGTTCAGTCTTCTACACCAGATATTGTCACTGCAAGCTCATCGATTGAAATAATGGAATCCTCGAGTTATATGGATGTTTTCGTGTCTACAATGGCAACGGTTGCTCAGTCTTCTACACCAAATATTGTCACTGCAAGCTCATCGATTGAAATAATGGAATCCTCGAGTTATATGGATGTTTTCATGTCTACAATGGCAACGGTTGCTCAGTCTTCTACACCAGATATTGTCACTGCAAGCTCATCGATTGAAATAATGGAATCCTCGAGTTATATGGATGTTTTCATGTCTACAATGGCAACGGTTGCTCAGTCTTCTACACCAAATATTGTCACTGCAAGCTCATCGATTGAAATAATGGAATCCTCGAGTTCCCTGGATGTTTTCATGTCTGCAATGGCAACGGTTGTTCAGTCTTCTACACCAGATATTGTCACTGCAAGTTCATCGATTGAAGTAATGGAATCCTCGAGTTCCATGGATGTTTTCATGCCTACAATGGCAACGGTTGCTCTGTCTTCTACACCAGATATTGTCACTGCAAGTTCATCGATTGAAATAATGGAATCCTCGAGTTCCCTGGATGTTTTCATGTCTGCAATGGCAACGGTTGTTCAGTCTTCTACACCAGATATTGTCACTGCAAGCTCATCGATTGAAATAATGGAATCCTCGAGTTCCATGGATGCTTTCATGTCTACGAAGACAACGGTTGTGCAGTCTTTTTCACCAGACTTGTCTGCAAGCTCGTCATTTTATGCCCGTGTATTTCGAAGTAGAATTCATGGTTCTCAAGTTTTATCAAATTCAGTTTTTTCCGATCATTCGAAAACTTCATTTGTGCCAATTGACACTATTGAATCCTCTTCGTTTAGCCCTTCCACTTTGCAACTGTTTGGTCGTTCTACCCGCCAGATCTCTTCAATGATTATGTTTTCTCGGTCATCTTTACTGGACTTTTCAACTTCTACTGTTTTAACTAAATCTACATCCACGTTTTCATCCGTTTCATTTATTGCTTCTTCTGGCATGTCAAAGGCATATTCTTCTGGACACAAAATCGTTTCTTCGACATCTGCAAAATTGTCTACAACAAGATTTATTTCTCAAAACTCTATAGTTTCATCAATCAGACGCCCTGCTCGTTCTTCTTCTTCCCACTTTTTTCAAAAGCCGTCATCAATTTTAGCATATTCAACAAGTGTTTATGCACCTACTGCCTCTGTTGCTACAACAACAGTTCCTAGTATTACGATTACATCAAGATCACTGGTTCAAATGGTTATCAGATTGAGCAATGCGAATATATCTGACCCTTTATTTATTGCTACGCTGGAAGAAAGAATTGTTCTTTTGTTTTCTCTTTCAAAATCGAAGACAAGAAAAAGACGACAGATTGAAGCTAAGCAGGTGGCAATAAGACGAAAAAGAAATGTACCTGGCATCGTTGCCAAGGTATGTTATAAAACATTTTATTAATATGAACCATGCATCATACTGCTGCCCTTGGCATCAGCTCACAAGTTCTCCTTTTCGTTCGTTCTGAATTTTACAATGTTTTGACAAGATTAACTGCACCTGAATCTCAGTTTGCGGTCGGTCACAGAGGAGAAATAAATTATGCTAACCGAGCAATAATAATAATATTTTATTATTGCCATTGCTTAGCTAGTATAAACAACACAATGTTGTAAACAGAATTGAAACTACCTGCTCTGTGCTATTGCTGACTTTGATTATCAACGCTTTTTATGACAACACAAAAGGTTTTGGATTAACCGTAGCAGTTTATTCTTTCGGCCTTTTCATGCATGCAATTTATGTTTTTAGTGAATTTTTGTTTTTAGATTACAAGTATTGAACGGGTTAGGACAAATACAGCAAATGCGAAAGTTGAATTTGCAATTATCGAAAATGGGAAAACATTGGATTCATCTTCTGTTGTGGAGTCGTTAAATAAATTAACCGTGGCTGAGTTTGATCAAACACTGCAATATACAGTAAGTCAAGTAACTGGATGATATTTATCTTTTTCTACCCCGCATGCGACCAAATAATTCACCAAAAACATGTGCTTGATAATTATTGTGTAAGAAAATTAGATTAGTATTTATGTTTGTGTTTAAAGATCAATAAATTGCGAAAATTAACATCGGACAGCTTTGATTTTAAATTTGATTTCCAATCCTAGCACTACATCAATATTTCACTATTACATGTCACTGTTATTTATGTTTACATGTCACATTCTTCCATCGCCTACTTGCCTAAGTTAATATCAGTAAACTTTCTGTTTTTATAAGGTGATATCATTGCCAACCCCTAATATCAGTATTTTTTCTATTTTTATAAGGTGATATCAATGCCAACCGCTGTACCAACTTCCACTCCTAAGCCGCCCACAAATATGGATTGGTTGACAATTACAGTTGCTGTTGTTGCGCCTGTGCTGTTGCTGGTTGTCATCATTGCTGTTATTCTTTATAGAAAGCATGTCTTAAAGAAAACACTTAAGATACATGTAGGAAACACTATTACGAGTTTCTGCTTCAACGTTTTCGACCCATTTAGGGTCGAATTTGGAAACAAGCATGAAGTACCGTAAATCCTCGAATAAACCCCCGGGGCTTATTTGCAAAAACGAAATTTTAGTCTGATTATTGTCCAATATTAAGCAAAATAAAAGCTACACGATGCAGCCAATCAATTAATTTCTTGGTTCAAACTTGCTGTTATTTGCAATACATTCACTAAACAACTCCAATGTCTGGAAACTTGGGCTCAATATCCCTGCAAATGTTTATGAGGATGGGGGCTTATTCGAGGGGAGGGCTTATTCGAAGATTTACGGTAACTCAACTTCAGGGAACATGCAATAGATGAAGTATTCGTAAATTGAGGAATCGAAGTCAAACAACTATCGAATTGTCGTTGTTTAACTGCATTTTCAAAATGAATAATGTTTATTGCAAAATTCTCGCTCTCCCAGTTCTTTATCGACATTTATAATCGCAATTTTTTGAGCTTACCTTTCATTTCAGGCTGATCCAACTTGGAAGAAAGAGAGCGTAGAAGAGGTAGATCTGCCATCAATAAATGCAAAAAATAATCATCACAAAGATATCGAGATAGACGCAAGGGAAATCATGCAAACTGAATTTGCAGGGTAAATAAATATTTCTCATCATAACTTAAGCTGGATTTTTTCTTATTTCATTGTATGTGCCTTTTTTATTATTTCCTTCACCCTGTTTGCTTGCTTAACTTTCTTTATTTTGGATTAATTTCTTCCCTCAGCATTGAAATACAGCCTGAAAAGAAGTCAACTAATCGTTCATCGACGAGTAGTGATGAATGTACTGCAAATCAAAATTCGAAAAAGAGATATAAAAAGAAAAGACACAGAAGTAAAGAAAAAGTACGAAGATTTTGTTTTTGATATTTTGATTTCGTTCTTCTCCTCTTTCATCTTCCTTTTTTGTAAATTAATTTCTTTGTTTATTCTCGTTTCTATTTATTCGGTCATTTAGTCATTGGTTAGTTAGAATATTCATTTATTGATTACAAAAGTACTTTCACTATAATTTTCAATGATTATGTTCAATGCAGAAAACAAGTCAAACTGGAAGCATTGAGCACGTCATAAAGAAAAGGATTGAAAACGAGGCCAGCCTGAAGGCCGAAGAAGGTGCCCATGGTAAATGGGTAAGTTTAACTCCGACAGTTATAGTTGACAAACCGTTGGATATTCAAGGTTTGAACGAGACAAAGATAGATGCAGTACCCTTAGAAAGTCAGAAAGTAACAACAGAGGAAGAGGATGAGCGACGTATGTCGTCAGTCACCAGAGGATTGAAGAAAGAAGTTGATGAATTGAAGAAGGAATTACAAATTTTGAAGAAGGAGAAAGTTAAAGAGGATCAACGAAGAATGGTAAATGAAGCTGGTGTTCCAAAGGTAAGCTCCGGTGATGTTTAATTTAGTATGCATAATGTCAATATCTAATAAAAGTCGATATGTGTAAAGCTATTTTAGCTAAAATTGTGTCGAACCATCAAAGAAAGAAGAATGTATAAATAGAGCATCTACCCTGACAAACTTGTGAGAAGGGTAACCGGAAATTTGTCGTCTGATATGACTTTATAGTAGCCACAATGAATTTTTAAGAGTATCCCAGAAAATTCACACCTATCACATTGTTGACGACGTCAGTACACAGACTTTTACCGAAGTTTGTCATATCTTACGAAATATAACTGCAAAGTCGTTGAAAATAGCAACAATTTAATTTAATCGTACTGCCATACCATAAGAACGTCAAATTAAGTATTAAGTGTCCAGTTTGTCCGGAAATTTTCTCTGGATAATGTTTAAATGGATTTCGAAAAATTTTGGCAAGAATTTTCATTTTTTTTTCAGGTTTGGATATCAAAGATGAGAAAGATTCACGACCTGAATGAGGATGAAAGTAACAGAACATCAGATGATATTGTAGAATCCAACCTTCAAATTCGAGTAAGCTCTGTTTGGTTTTCGCATTTTCACTCACTTCCAATTGAAATCCAAACAATTTCATCTTTTTATAAGCTGCCTCAGACTTCAGAGATGGAACAGGCTTTGAACGTGCAGAAGTTTTTGATTTATCAAATTTTCATATTCTTGGCTGCTTTCAGATAATGCATGTTCGAGTATCCTTAAAGCCTATATACGATTGGTTCAGTAACTTTGTTTGTATTGAATGTTTGAACATGATTTCATTTGGGGTGGGGGGGCGTTTTAGTCTTTGTCCCCCCCCCGTCCACGTCAACTCTCACCCAAATTCACAACATTTTTGAATGATATTCCTGTTCGTTTTGGTTCGTTTGGAGTTTGAGCCACATGCTGTTCCATTTTATTGGCAAAAGTCATTAAAATTAATTAATATTATTGAATGTAGTACCATATAATTTTTCAAATTGCTTGTTTACTTGTATTTAATCAATGTATTTAATTTTGCTTTAATTCAAGGCTGACATAGAAAAATGGAAAAATAAAGAAAGAATGCGAATGAAGATAAAACGAGAAATGATCAATGTTTCTCCAGAAATGCTTCAAGTTCGTGACATTCCCACATTGTTACCTGAAAAGAATCAGAAGAAAAAACTTAAGGATTGGTATCAAGCACAGAGACAGGTACAATTATTTCAATGAATACAATTAATTATTATTTTTATTAGATCATATTTATAGAAATATAAGATTAATTTTGATTAACATGTTTTCTTCACTTTAAGATTGAGTCTGTTTTAGAAGATGAACCATATGCCAGGTATTAAAAAAGACATAACGATTTTTATCTGATTTTAACATATTCATTTTATGTGTTTTTCTGCAATTATGCTGATTGGTGAAGTATCACTCCATACTAGTTATTGATAAAATTGGAATAAAATTGTTTTTATTTTTGCTAACAGAGAGGAACGACGACGGCGAAGAAAAAAATTTCGGAATAAAAAACGGGTTGAACCAAGTTGTGAATCTTCACTTGACACTGAAAGAGAGAAAGTAAGAAATTTGTTTATTCAGTTTTAAATATTTTCAAATGCTGCAAGGGCACCATTTATGATGTGAATGGTGAATGTAATGCTCAAACATTAAATTTCATTAAGTTAATAGTTTTTTCTGCAATTCCTTTTGTAGACATTTTCGACACCAAGAGAAGCTTGGGATAGAGACAGTTTATATGAATCATTGGTTCAAGAAAACAATCACGTATGTAGCTATTCTTATTAATTGTGTTTTCTTATTAAGGTTTTCGAACGTTTTGCCCAAAACGTTTGAAGATTGACTTTTCAGACTGTATACAACAGCAATTGATCTTATTCGGTTCAACCTCTACTGGTTTGAAGCCCTTTGTAACAAAACTACTACTTGCCAAAAGTTAAGAATTGAGATATCGAAATTTCGTTTTCAGTTACCAAAGGGACCTCCACAAAGATCTGATCAGCCTGGAAGTCCTTATCCTTCGTACATGCAAACTTGGACCAACAGTATCCCGAGTGGTTATAACAACAATGTCAATTATCAAAGACATCCTGGTTATGTGAAAACAATACCTTGGACACCAGACCACTATATAGCACAACCACAACAACAATATCCCAGAATGCTACGGTCTTTCAATGCGCCATTTAACTGTAAGTTATCTCTTCTTGGTTCCGTCTCATTTGTTTACTTCATTTTGTGTCTATATAATTGTATTTAATCAATTCAGAGTCGCTTGTATTTATCCCTATATTTGATATCTGATGATTGGTCTTCACAGCGCATCATCTATTTTCTCCACACTACGAGCAATTTGAACAGACCCACATGACGTCACCCGTTGCCGAATTCCAGGAAATGTACCCGGAACAAGGTAGAGGTTACGTGAATGTCCACCCAGGTGAAAATGTTCGACTTCCCAGTCAAGCTACACGTTATCTTCCCGCTGATGGTTATTACTATGATGATGACGATGATGACAAAATGAATCCCAGTTCTGGCCGAGAGCGACAAAAACTGAGACACATTCAAGGTATTACGTAGCTCCAATATCAAAAGCTATACACAATCAGTTGAAAATTCTGAAAGGAAATTGAATTGGTTCCATATGATGTAATTGTAGTAACACGAAGCAGTCTGCATCGCTGAATACACACAGCATTGCGATATTGTTTCCATATTGTAAGAACAACCAGCCAACTTATGAACAGGTTTCCACCTACTGCTTTCGTTTCCTATGGCCATCATAACTTATACAAGTATCTCCTGTTGAATAAAGGAGAAGTCGTTATCACCATCGAATACTTTAACCCGTATTTTTGGCGTGTTTCTTCAAACATTTTGCATAATTTCTATATAGGGAGCACTTTTTGTTCAAGGGAAATAGAAAATAGTTTGAGAAAGTTAATGTTTCAGATACACGTTTTTTTTATAAGAAACCATTTTATAAGAAACTTACTAGTAGAATTTGTGCTAAATTACAAAAGATTCCTTTGTTTTATTGTTTTATTAACAATGGAAAACAATAGAAAATTTAAGAAACTTTTACTAGTAGGGCTTGAGCTAGGTTTCTTATTAAATAAAAAACGTGTAGCGGCAGGCGAAACAGCGGATGTCAAATGTGTTGTAATGAATCCTGATTTGGATCAATTAATTGAAAAAATCGAACAAGAGCATAAACGAGGCTCGATTGGGCATTGAACTGAAGTTGCTAAGCAAAATATTTGTATACAAGATGGCGTCAGTCTAAAAGATGTCAGTTTTTGGAAGATGTCCAATTGCTCTTTGTATCATTAGATTATTGTGTGAAAAACAAAATTTTTCAAAGTCGTATTGATTTTCTAATAGCAGAAGAAAGGAAAAACCCAAGACCGATGAATCAACGTCATCAACGTCATCAACATAAGAGTCATCATCATCATCATGATTATAATCATGGAGAGCAGGATGAAGGTGGACCCGTTGGAATAAACACAAAGAATGATAGATTATCACAAGCAGAAATGATCAGAAAAGAGAAATCAGAAATTGCTAAACAACGATTTGTTTCAAAAAAATTACGAGATCCTTCAAAAAGATCCATAAACAATGATGCCAATATCATGTCTTCACAGCGAAACATGCCTACTCAGAATAAACCAGGTATGCAACTTGTTTTCTTTCTTTTTCCGACATGCTAGCTGCAGGTTTAAGATGAGAGTAGACTGCCTCTTCCAGGTTTCGTTCTTCTATTGTGCTAGGGTCATTTACAGCAATGTCTGTAATTATATCAAATTGATGATATTGTTTCCATTGTTTCTTTCTTGATGATATTGATATTGTTTTCTTAATTAGATTACATTGAAGAAGTTGGTGAATCTAATGCTTGAAGATTGTCCCAAATTCCCGCATGTGAAAACTAATGGATTGGCATCCTCTACGTTTGGTTTCAAACCGTACTGATTCTTGGAAGGTGGTTTTTGTTACACCATTGTTGCATGAAGTATTTCATTGTCAAACACCGTCCGATTTAGCAAAGTAACAACGGAGAAAGCTTTCTCAATGTATCATTTTAGCGAACGCCATCTCATCAATGTAGATTTATATTTTTTTCTGCGTTTTAAATAGCTGTTCTAAAACATGCATTTATTGTATTATGACCCATAGTCATATAATGTCCAAAAGATGATTTTTATTTTTGTAAATTAGGGTATACCCATAATAGCTTATTCGCCATTATCCACAACAATGTCCTTACTGACGCTAAATGCCCAACTTTTTGTCATTATTATCATCACCGATAACACTTCCTTATCCATAGCATAAGCCTCCTAGGAACTTTCATTATTTAAATAATTTTCATCTTCATCATCATCATTACAGTTGATGCAGGAGATGAAGTGCTTTGCACGGCATTAAATGCCTTCTGTGTTAGAAAGAATATACTATTGTTTTATATGTATTTTTGCATTGTTTATAAAGATAAACAACACTTTATAATGAAGTTGATTTGCATCACAAAGGTGATAATTGGAAAACAGGACTTCTAATGTTTCTTTATAAATTAAATTCTTTCATTAAATTTACCGTCCGGTAAGTAGCTCAAATTCCGACATATCCAGATTGTTTTGATACCTTTTAAACAAATGAAGCTTGCAGAACATTAAGGTTGACACTTTCACTCCTTCAATGTTCGGCTGCAGTAGCGTAGAGGTAGTGCTACGGGGTGTGCACCGACAAGGTGAGTGGTTCAAACCATGACACAACCATATAATTTTAATATCTTCCTTATTTAAGAAACCATAGAAACCATTATTTATTTAAGAAACCATAGAATATAATGACATGGACATTTTCACTCCTTCAATGGTCGGCTGCAGTAGTGCAGAGGTAGTATTAAGGGATATGCTACCTACTAAGTAAGTGGTTGAAACCATAACACAGCCATATAATTTTAATATCTTCCTTATTTAAGAAACCATAGAAACCATTATTTATTTAAGAAACCATAGAATATAATGACATGGACATTTTCACTCCTTCAATGGTCGGCTGCAGTAGCGTAGAGGTAGTGCTACGTGGTGTGCACCGACAAGGTAAGTGGTTCAAACCATAACACAGCCATATAATTTTAATATCTTCCAAATTAAAAAAAAACATAGAATATAATAACATGGACATTTTCACTCCTTCAATTGTCGGCTGCAGTAGCGTAGAGGTACTGCTACGGGGTGTGCACCGACAAGGTAAGTGGCTCGAGACCAGGTGAGGGTAAAAGAAAAATTTACCTTCATCTTGTCTCAAATTTCTCATCTGTACTTCTGCTTTCACTATCTCTCAATCTTAGTCCATCCTTCGCAGTAAGTTGTAGTACAATTCAGATAGAATAATTAGTAGATAGGTTGCCAGTAGGTAGGTAGAAATTAGCGCATAAGAACTAAGGGCACATCGCGCAAATGGTTGTAAATAGTAAGGGGTCATACGCTCGCGCCTGAAAAACTAAGGGGAGGCGGATCAACTTTTTGTTACAAGTAAAGACCTCTAGAGAAAACGCAGAGCGAATTTATCTCCCCCTTGTTTTTTCACGACGCGTTCAATGTCCCCCTGTTTATTGCCTTCAATCGTGCAATGTTCTCCAATCGGTTTTAGACACTTAGCGTTTTGTTATTTCGACGATTCACGCTTGTACCCTGTGGGAATAATCGAAAGTTAGATGCATGATTCTAGACGAGAATAATCAATAATCAATGATAATTATAATTATAATTAGGTAAATGTAAATTTACATACCTTGACTTGATATCGAACCTGTTACCTGGTCGGTGCACACCCCGTAGCACTACCTCCACGCCACTGCACCCGATGATAGAAGAGATATTATTATCGTCTTTATTCATTTTCTTTCATCTAAGTTTATTTAAGAGCAATTAAAATTATCTTGATGCGTCAGGATTTGAACTACTAACCTGGTGAATTGCACACCCCATAGCCTTACCTCCACGCCACTGCAACAGATGATAGAAGAAATACTATTATCATTTTTATTCATTTTCTTTGATCTACGTTTATTTGAAAAGTAATTAAAATTATCTGGATTGGTTAAGATTTGAACTACTAACCTGGTGAATCGCAAACCCCAAAGACTTGCCTCCACGCTACTGCAACCGATGATAGAAGAGATACTATTATCATTTTTATTCATTTTCTTTAAGCTTAGTTTGCTTGAAAAGTAATTAAAAATGTATGGATGGGTTAGGATTTGAACTACGAACCTTTTGAATCGCACACCCCATAGCCTTACCTCCACGCCACTGCCACAGATGATAGAAAAAATACTATTATCATTTTTATTCATTTTCTTTGATCTACGTTTATTTGAAAAGTAATTAAAATTATCTGGATTGGTTAGGATTTGAACTACGAACCTTTTGAATTGCACACCCCATAGCCTTACCTCCACACCACTGCACCCGATGATAGAAGAGACACTAATATTGTCATTATTCATTTTCTTTAAGCTTAGTTTGCTTGCAAAGTAATTAAAATTATCTGGATGCGTCAGGATTTGAACTACTAACCTGGTGAATCGCACACCCCATAGCCTTACCTCCACGCCACTGCAACCGATGATAGAAGAGATACTAAT